>VZTE01006487.1:240567-269831 GCA_013397775.1 Eulacestoma nigropectus | reverse complement strand
GCATCAATTTGTGGTGGTGGTGGATGATTTTTTTGGGGTGGGCGGGGTAGGGGCTGTGTATGCGGGAGAAGGAAGGGGTGGGAATCTGAGGAGGAGACTGTATTTTGATTATTATTTTTAATTTTTTTATTATTATTTTCGCCGTACAAAGAGGACGCTCGGAATTCACCGGCCTATCGGCTCCCGAGAGGGACCCGGGAATTGTGCGGTCGCTTCTCTTCACCTGCTTTTTTTTTTTGTTGGTTTGGTTTTTTGTTTGTTTTGATTGGGGGCTTTTTATTTTTATTACTCTCCTTTTTATTACTCCCCGCTGAGCAGCGGCGGCAGCAGCAGCAATATGGCTGGTGATGGGCTTTTTGGGGGGCGCTGGCGGCGGGAGGAGCTCTCGGAAGCCCCTGCGCGCCCGGCTCGCTGTTAGCTATGGCAAATGGCAGCGGCGGCGGCTCCTACCCGGGCGGCAGCGGCAGCGGCATTAGAATGAGTAACAATATCAACGCCAACAATCTCAACACAGACTCGTCCTCCTCCCCCGTCAATGTGCCCAAGATGGATGCGCTCATCATCCCGGTGACCATGGAGGTGCCCTGCGATAGCCGCGGACAGCGCATGTGGTGGGCTTTCCTCGCCTCATCCATGGTTACTTTCTTTGGGGGACTGTTTATCATCCTGCTGTGGAGGACCCTCAAGTACCTGTGGACTGTCTGCTGCCACTGCGGGGTCAAAAACAAGGTAATTCCCCCTTCCCTTCCCCTCCTGCTGCCGGTGATGGTTTGGTGCGGTGGTGGTGGTGAGGAGTAGTAGGAGCCCAGCCTTGTAGAGCAGGACACCTGGGCGAGGCGGCGGTGGGGCTGTTGTTGATGGCACTGTGCTGGCTGCTCTTGCCTTGGGCTTGCCACCGGCTGTTGGGAGCTGCAACGTGGGCAGTGTAGCTGGAGGGGTGAGGTGTTGGGTGCAGTCCCGAGGCGCCTCCCCCGTTGCCCCTTCGCTCTTCCACTCCACACGGGGACTCATTCGTTTTCATCTGGTGGCGTGAAAGTTACACCTGCTGTGTGATGCTCACCCTGTCAGAGAGGCACATGCTGGTGTAGTGGGACGGTGCAGATCAGAAGTTTGTATGCACCCTTGGGACCACATATGATGGGGTGGGAGCTTGCATGTGCTGATCTAAACTCTCAGTTGTCTTGTGGAATGAGAAACTGGCAAAATTGAAAGGGTAAATTTCTCACTCAAGGGAATCTTTATAAAGCCAGTTCCACTCCCTGAGAATCTTTGACGTTTCTGTTTGTTAAATTAAATGTAGCTATCTGGAAGTATTCTGTACATTTGTAAGGATTTTCTTAACTTAGGTGTGAAGTCTTTGAGGCAGCCTCTCTGCCCCTTTGATTTTTGCATACTACCAGCTGTAAGAAAGCCTTGTATGTGAAGTAAGTTCAGCTTCTGCTTTGAAGGGTCTATTTTCAAACCAAAGCTAAGAACTTGCTCAAGTCCAGACTTTCATTTTTGATTAAAAAAAATGAGATAGAAAGCGTTACGACTGTATTGTGAAAGTGGATTTTGACAGACCCCAAAATAGACCAGCAACTGGAGTTTCTCCCCTTCCCTTTTCACATTTTCTGAATTACAAATGGAATAATATCTGCTTCAGTTATTCCTGGCACACAGACACCCACAAAAACACACACACCTTTTAATATATGGTTGCTAGGTTGCTGGTTTGCTTTGACGTACAGTGAGCTGTCTTCCCCTTTCTCCTGTCCCCTCCCCACTAAACACACAGCACAGACGCCAGCTGTACGAAGGGCCCAGCATTTAGGGGAAACCAGAAGCAAAGTTAGGGCATGAAAAGTTAATGGTACTTGTTTGTCATGTAGTTTGGGTTGTGTAAATGAACCTCCACATTCCAGTTGGACGTTTACTTACTGTTACAGTGAACTTGGTCTATCTATGGAAGGAGCGATTGCTAAAGTTAAGGAGTAAAAGCTTTTAAGTCAGCCTTAAGCATCAGGAATCCTATCAGGCAGCACTACTTTTCTATAGGCAATTTTTTTTTTCATTTAAAACCAAACCTGAACTTTCTTAGAGAGGTGTTAGCCAAGTATGATGACACAGCTCTAATAAATTTGTGATAATAAGATACTATTTCCTACAGCAGTAAAAGGCAATTTTCAAGGAAGGGTGAGTACTGAAGACTTAACCTTTGGTTTTGTTGTGTACTTAGCATTTTCGTCTCCACAGAATGAGACAAATCTACAGAGGCTATCAGGGCTCTTGACAAAAAGGAAAAATCTGCAAGTTATTACTTCGTGCATCTTCCCTTGAGAGAGTAAAAAGTTAGAGACTTGTACACAGACTTCTTATGCATGGTTTCTTGGTGGATACTGTTGTTCAGATAGTCCATTATTGGGACACAGCCAGTTAAAGCAGATCAGTCATTTCTTAACCAGTATAGAAAGGTATGTGCAAATTGTCCTTAAAACCTCTTGGGCTAAATGTGTCAGTTTAGTAACAGGCTTTGTTGAGGGGTTCAAACACTTCCAGTCCGAATAGCTTGACATACTGTGGCTATGGCAGGTTGTAAGATTTAAGTTTATTTTGTCTTTGAGACTGAAGTAGTTCCATGAATGTCATTCCCTGGGGCAGGAGGATAAAGGGCTCTGCAGGTAGGGGGAGATATATGTCTCCTTTTAGATCCTATTTGTTCCACTTGTAAGGGTTTTCAAAACTCTGGCGAAGAAGAACTTTCAAGGGCTGATTCTGTGTTCCTTATACGATAAAATGGGGAATTGGAGGGAATTCTGTGTATGCAAGGATGTTGGTTATAACTAGTTATTGCAAAACACTTTTCTAGTATTTGGAGTATAAAGGCTAACTGAAGTAACAACTGGAAATGTCTTAAACTTTGCTGTTACCAAGCACATACTTTGCTGCTTGGTGAGTTGGGAAAAGCTGCCAGTGAGAAATGTGAATGCATATATATGCTGTGTTGACTCTATTGGACCTGCTACAAAAGCAATTTTAGAAGAAGTAGCTCCTCCTACTGCAGGATTGAAGAAGTTTTCTGCATATTAGGAGCTTTCCTTTCCTGTGCTGCGTCTTCTGCTGCTCCACAGGTTGCAGGGGAGTTGGGCTATCCAGCATCGTCTCACTATCTACATAAAGAGCGGTCCCAGTGAGAGAGCTAAAAGGAATCTTTCTCATGTCTACTTTCTGTGGCCTCTTACTGAATAATTCACATATATATGTGAATAATTCAGAGTTACTGTGCTAATACTCGTGTCCGTAACTGTTATTGCAAAGAACTATGAAAAGTTTCGTTTTTTAATCCCTGCTATATTCTGAGCATGACATTGTATTCCATGGATTTGTCAATGATTGTTAACTTGACTTTGGGATGTAAAACTTTTTAATGGCTACGTAGAAGGATTTAGAATGTGGTTTGTTTGGGGTTTCCCCGTCTTCAACTTATTCAGTTTAAAGTTGGAATTTAAAACTATGATATGAACAGTTTAACACTTTGTGGTATGAAATTTCATTACTTTTTTTTTTTCCCCCTGGAGATAAGAAAGTCAAGATACTGTAAGTCAAGAATATGAAAACTGTTAACAGAATCATCAACTTTACCCCTTAAAATTCCGTATCTCATTTATGTAATTGTATATGAATAGAACATTACTCTTAATCATGTACTAAAAATGACTGTTCAAGTTTTAGGATTTTCATGCTCCATACTTGCTTTGTGAGTTGGCATTTTAAAAAAATCTGTCAAAAAAATGTAAATCTTTACCTTCATTGTCAGTGTTTCATGTAGTGTGACAGTCATTACTATTGGAGCCCTTGTATTCCTTTATTTAATATGGTATATAATTTTAGATGCAATTCTTCAAAGTTAGCTACAGTCTGTTTGCAACCAGCCTTGAAAAAGGCTGGTTTTCTTCTCAGTGTTTACATCTGCATTTTCAATAGTGCTTAGATACTGCTAAAGAACTTGTCATTGCTTTTTCTTTGTCCCTTGACCAACTCATTTCTGTTTGTGTATGAAAAGTAGAATGTGAGATTAAACTTCATTGGGCTGGACTCTGACGCCATTAGCTCTTGTTTGTGGTAACAGCAGAAAAATAAAATAAATCTGCATGATGATGTGCACATAAGGGCTAAATGTATAATATACAATCTATAGTTTTTTTGATTATATGGATCTGCCTCAGCATTTTCTATGCTCCTGGAGGGCAGTTGCTGCTGACATTATCTGATACCATATTTTGGCTTTGAACAAACTCTAAAACATGAGGAAGGAGCAGTGGAATGAGATAGCCCAGGTTTGGGGCACAGTCTGCTCCTGCTGCTGGTCAGTGCAGAATCAAGTGGAATTTGTTTCCTTTTGAAGAATACGATACTGGACCCTTTATTGCTGCTCCTTGGTTCCCCAAGTGAAGGGTGCCTCTTATGGACCATGTGTCATCAGGCTCTAGCAGGTAGAAGATACATATCCTTATTGTGATGTTTTCAGTGTTTTGAAGAGCTTTTCCTCCCCACAACCCAGGACGTGTACATGTATAAAATGAAATTATGATTATAGGTAGCAGTTGCTAGCCTGAAATTAAAAGTCGTAATAGTCTTCTTTGACCTTGGTCTCCATGTTTTTGAAATGTATTAAGTTACACAGTGCTGTATTTGGTTGGTAGAAACGAAGCAACATTCCCATTTGTTTTGAATAGAAAAAAACTGATTTTGCTGGAAATAAAATATTTGCAGGAGTCGTCTTTGAAAAGTTAATTTCACCCCAGTACTCTAAAGCCTGAGAAAATTCGTAAGTGGAAATAAGTTGTCCATAAAACAAGCAATATTCATTCCACTCTGGCTCTCGTGTGGGCGAGGTTTGTTGGTTTCTGAGAAGTACCTGCATAAATGCCCTCTCCAAATAAAGAAACAAATATGAAGCATGATCTATTGAGAAAAGTTTGAGTGTACATTGGAAAATACATGTGAGCACATAGTGCAGGAGATCCCTTCATTTAAATCTGTACGTGGAAACGTCACCTTGACTCCCTTGAAGATGTCCTGGGCAGCAGCGTATGATGAACAACTGGAAGGCTCAAGGGATTAGCAGCAACTGTAATGCATTTTTCTTGTTAGTCACATGCACAGCCTGGCTCAATCATTCCTGTCTCATGGCTGTCAGGTGGTCTGCACGCAATTACTCCGGGAGAGCCTCACCAGACAGGTTGCCAGTTGAGAGATGGCCATGGTGGGGAGGTCAAGGTCTGAAAAAAAAGGTACTTGCAGCTCTTTGCAGATGGTGTTTCTACAAGCAGAAAAGGTGTATGCTGCTGTTTTCCATGCTCTGAAAAGGAAGATGCTTCTGGCGCTCTGGAGCTTATAAAGGATTTCACATTTTATAAACATATGCTACAACAGGTTATGCATGCAAAGAAAAGAGAATGTATAGACAAGTATTTAACCTGTAAACTAAACATTCCCAACCAAAATGTTATTTTGGTACAGTATCCTTTTCAAGGCTTTGCAACACATGCATTTAAGGAGAATATCTGCATTCAAAAAGGACTTGAAAATCTCACATTTGCAAAGCTGTAAGTGCTGGTTGAAAACCATTAGATTTCACCTTTTTTCCAGTTTAGCTCAATAGAAGAAATGCCTATAATAGCAAACAAAAAGCTTTTAAGTAACACGTGTACTCATGTTAAGTGATCCTTGTTCTCAGTTTTGATGCACTGGGATTTCTGAATGTGAAATGAGGGCAGTTTACAGCCCCAGAGGCAGAAACACTGAACATTTAGAGAGCACTAGCCCCAAGTATAGTCTCTGCAGGGATGGGAGCTAATGATTATAATTAAAACCAGCAGTGATGGTACTTGTATGTCCTGTATTATTGCAAGAAAGTGGATTGTGAATCTTACTCATTGAGTGTCCTTCCTGGGACAAATGCTAAAAAGAAGCAGTAATCTCTAGTCAGCAGGCGCAACACAGAGCAGCAGTCAGTGTTTCTTCTGAGATTGGCTCTGCTATTCCGTGGAATCCAACTCAGAGTGACAAAAGTTCATGTGAATTTCAGGGCTGGCTGGTGATAATTCCCCAGCAGGATCAGGCTGTAGTTCAGCAGCAGCAAGGCATCCTGTAGTGTGTGGTTGGGAGGGCAGCAGTCACCGGGGAGGTGTAAACATAAAAATAACACTAGACAAAATTGAGGGACAGGGTATATACCTTTGGTTCTACTAAACATACCTAGTCACATTGCATAAAAATGTGTATTTTATGTGTGTGGAAATTACTGAATTATCAGAAGTCTGAGGAAGTCACTGTGAATACAGCTTGTGGAGGTTTTCTGAGGGAAAGATTGCTGAAACATTATGTGTGGGTGTTAATGGTTAAAAAATATTTTTCTCCCCCACATATGATTTTAGTGGCTAAAGGAAAGGAACTACACTTTGAAAAGCTCTCGTAAAAAGCTGTGTTACTGTAATGGGTTTATATGCTGCTACATGGCTGAAGGCTTAGAATCCTAGAATATCTTGTGTTGGAAGGGAGCTGTAAGGATCATTGAGTCCAGCTCCCTGCTCCTTGCAGGAATACAATGCCTGTCTGGGAAGTGAGTGCAAAACTCTGTTAGATCACGAGACTACGCTGGCACTTATGTGAAATTACACAGGGCTAAATACACCAGTTTCAGATTAGAACTCATGGTTTGTCGGTATGGGCACTTTGTCTGGGGCACACAGGTAACCTTGGGTGACGATGGAGGATGGAAAAGCAGCAGAGTCTGAATAAATGAGAAGGAATGATACCTGTCTTCCATGCCTGTCAGAGACATACTGGTCAGGAAGGGCCCATTTTGAATCCTGATGGTATTTATAGCCTGAGAATACATCGGGTTTGCATCTTTGAGAGGAACACTTCATTTCCATATATAGTATACATGGTTCTGTTTAAATGAATGTGCTGCCACTGAAATGTGTTGAGTTTTGTTTGCTTTGAGATGATATACTGCGTGTATTTGTCTATTTGAGAGTTACAGAAACGAGAGAGTTATCCAAGGTCTGTTGAAATAGAGGGAAGCAGTCCTAATAACTTCAATGGTTTTGGACTCAGGCCTAGATGTTCACAGTGTCCTAGATGAATCTGATTTTTTTAAAAAAAATGCTAATGTTAACATTTTAAGCTTTTAAAGGCTTTTTTCTTTTATTGTTGCAAGTTGTATTTACTTGGTTTGTGGCCATTCTGTCTGAGATTTTAACATTAGAAGCATAATATTTAAAAGTCACACATGGTATGTTTCCATTCCGGTCAAGAATTATACCTTCTGGCAGGCTCCCCTTGGAAATCAAAACTTGAGTGCTTGAATGGCTGATAATATCCTGTAAGGGCATCTCTCCTGCAGGCTGATGTGCAATGGTAAATATTGGCTCTTTTTTTAGAACTGCAGTAAGCGCACATTTAGTGGAAGTGGCAGAGGTCCCTTGCCCCATGGGTCACCGGCAGGACAGACACATGTGCAGCTGCAGCCCTGAGTCCTGGAAATCTTTTTGCATGTCCTGAGCTTCACTACCTAAGTTAAGTATTAGAACTGCTACCATAGAGTGGGGGAAAAACCACAAATCCTTCATCACCAGGACACAAAAATGCGGAGGAGTGACCTCATCAACAATTGCAGCGTCACACGACAAGTGAATAGCTTATCCCTGTGGCTGTTAAATACGGGTCTACTGTGTTGCTTTTTTATTGTTCTTTATATAATAAATTTGTAATTCAGTTTTGTTTCCCCTTTGTCTAAGCAAATGACGACTAAATATTTTGGCATACTTGATTATATTTCATTCATTTTTCATGGTATCTTTTACATTTTTATCTAATGGCTTAGCTCTTCTCTTTTTTTAAAACTAAAAAGGTGACTCACTTTTAATATGCTATTACAATTATTACTATTAGTAATGAGATTAACTTTAGCACTACTGGTGTTGGATTAATTTTCTATTTTAAGTATAGGGAAAACATTGTTACAGATATGTCTAAAAAAAACCCCTGTTTGCAAATGGTGACTTTAATATTGCAAAAATAAGGGGAAATGTATTAGGACGATTCTTTGTTCAAGTGTCTTGTAAGTCTTTCTAGTGTAAACTCAGTTAAACACATTTTAGTTGTGGTTATGCAGATATTCTGCGGGAGAGAAATTACTTGGAATGGGTTACTGGCTTCTGTGACCTATAATGGTCCTAGTTGGTGTAGAACACTTCAGGTGCTTCAGATATGGTGAATCCCTTGGCTACAAGTGATTTGACATCACTTTTTTTGAAAGTGAGATTGCAGATTTACAGGCAGAAGGTCTCTGATGTTCTTACATTTTCTAGGTTATCATACTAAAAGTATTGTTTCATACAGCAGCTGACAAACTCTACTTGGGTTTTGAGGACTGAAGGAGAAAAATCTCCTTATTCCTTTTCCTTCTAGTCACAAGAACAGCTTAGGTAGGAGAAAATATTGCAGAGTCTGTCTGTATGCAGTGCAAACATTTTTCCCCATGAGGGATTTTTTTTAATGCTTTGATTATACACTTCTGATAAATTTGTTTTTTTATATGGGAAGTTTTCCCAGCATTTGTTATTAGTTTTCTATACTATATATGTACAATACACTTACACCTGAAGGTCTGATTCCTTCAGGAACAGAAACAGAGGACTGGGGGCTTTATGTTTGCATTATTTTCATACCACTTAAGACTCTCAGCTATAAGCATATTTCTTTTCTTTCACTCTATGGGTCTGGTTTCTGATTTAAGGCCATACAAAATTTTACCTGACTAAATGCTGGTTTTCCTCCCTTGACACTGCCTTAGATGTGTAACCTCTGGTGTTGTCTTTTTGTGAGTCAGAAGAGCTGAATTCATATGACAGATCTCTTGTTCCTGAAAGAAAACAACGCTAAAAACTTCACAGTTTTGATATTTGCAAAAATAATTTTGGTTGCTTTGCTGGAATGTGTCCCTAGGATATAGTAAAATTTTAATTTATAGAAGTGGAAAATGCTGTCCAACATGTGGAGCTTTGACTCTGCCTGTATGATATAAGTGATAAAGTTTTAATGCTAACCTAAATGATATGTATGATAGGAAGTCTGTGGTATCTTTGTGTTGCCAACTGAATGATTCTGTGTGATTCTGGGAATGAAAGAAAAAAGCATTTGCTTTTTCTTATTTCCAGTTCATGGCATTATGTTTGTTATTAAGTTATGCATAATTTTAAAAGAAAACTTAGACAGCAGTTGGTTAGGTTGGTATGTGGAACTTGCATGACTTGCACAAAATAGCTGTTTAGACATCAAAATTTATATTTAAGATCTTAATAAGGTCTTAATCTGAATTGATTTCAGTCAGTTTCAGTTCATTTCAGAAAGAGGTCTTATTGTTCTTGAAAACTTTTTTCTTTATTCAGATGTTTATTCATAAACATGACAGCTAAAATCCATTTTTTTTTTAAATTTAATGTTGACCTTACACATCATATTGTGGACTTGAGCTGGGTTTACTTAATCCCCTGGCTTTTCTGTATATATATAGGGGAGGGTGGTCAAGTGTTTGTAAAGTTATGCACTGTTTTAAAGCTCTATAAAGCAATAGTGTATCTTGCATTAACATTTATTAGTCTTAATTTTAATTTTCTTTTAGCTAAGCGATTGATACATACCCAGTAATAAAAAAAATACATATTTTGAGCTGATTGCTCTTAGAAATAACTGTAATAAAAATTAAGTTAAAAATACTTTTTTCATGCTCGCATTTTGAAAATGTTCTCATTTCTGTGGCTACAGTTACTTTAATAAACCTCTATACGGGCTTTTGTCTTTATTGGCTCTCCATGTGATTCTTTGTCTTTGGGTTCTGTGTTCTTTAAAGTGAGGAATAATAATGGTTTAAAGCAAATAGATCTCAATCTTGCTGCTATGCCAACTGTGTACAAAAGTAAAATATATCTCTACAATTGATTACAGAAACTGTATTTAGAAACTTTCCTGTCCTGTTAAAGAGTGGTTGAATGAGGGAATGTATGGTTCTAATTTGTAAAGGTGAAAAATAGTTTGATCTCTAGGGTGAATTATTTACTTACGTTTTTAAACAAAAAAACAGACACAGGATGTCATGGGCTTGTCTGTGTGCTTTTTACACACAAAGAAATAGAATAACCAGTTTTGAAGATTTCTGCCTGCAGCAGCTTAAGGGTACTGCAGAAGGGACTCTAGACTTGCATCAGGTGCAGCAAGGAAGCAAACCTTCTGAGTTACTAATTGTTAAAATCCTACATTAATGATCCGCCAGGGTGTTGCTGAGTCTTGGTGAGAGGAGGGTCACACCGCAAAGTGAGTTGATCTGAGGAGTGTGGATGGGTGTGTTGGAGGTGACTGGGTGATGGACAGAGCTCCAGACTGTCATCCAGCATTTAACTGTGCTGCTCCTGAGTGCTTTTGAGTGTAGGGGAATACCAGTTTGTTTTACAGCATAGCTGATCACGTGATTATTTCTGTGAAGGTGTCCAAGCTTCATTTTGGAGTGTTTGCATCTACTTTATGCTTTGGTATGAAGTGAAGGTGCCGTAAACCATACCTGATTTGATCTAATGCTTGTTGAAGTTAAGTTACATCACTTACAACTTTTTTAAACACAAATTCATTCCATCAGAGCAAGTGAAGTGTTTTGTGGCAGCAGTATTTTTTTATTTAGTCTTCTAATACTGGACTTACTATCTTGAGGTGCTGGTTTGACAGGGCTAATAAATCCAAACTTTTAAGTCCTTGAAGAGACTTGCTGTGAGGTACCTGAGCTGTGTTGACTGGCAGGTGGTGGTAGCTCCAGATCCAAACCTTTCTATGTGTTTTAAGGCCTTTTTGCTGAGCAGAAGTGATTTAATAGGAAAAAGTTGAATACTGAAAGGTTTTAAGAGAGGTTATTTCATTACTGCTATGCTAAATATTAATTTCATGGTGTCCTTCGGAGGACAGGGTTTTGGTTGACTTGAGCATGTAGCTGGATGACTTTTGAAAGTAAACTAGCTTTCCAAGCGTGGTTAGGTAGATTCCTTTCAGGTGAAACTATTTAGGAAGATGAGCTCCAAAAGCACACATGATCTGCTCCACCTGTTAAGGGGCCTGGAGTCCCTGCAGCTGGTTTGAATTAGTCTTGAGGGTATAAATGCTGAAGTGCAGCACTTGTGGAACTCTTTTGTTCTCTTACTTGTATCTCACTTCTCCTCAAAGTGAAGTAAGCCATGCTTGTAAGGGAGAAGCCTGGATGAACTTTTTGATAAATTTCTGGCTTTTTTTTTTTTTAAACACCAATGTGCAATGTCTGTTACAGCTGCTCATAGTTGGTCTGTTAGAGAGCTGTTTCTTTTATTATGCCATAACTCTGACTTAAGGGTTGAGTTTATGCTCGTGGACTTTGTGTTGGTGCTCTAGATGTGCGGGCCCTGGAAGGCTCCTGGGACAGGCTGGCTGCTGGGGGTGGGGTGGTGAACTGGCCGGCTGGCAAAGGTGATGGTGAGGCTGAGACACTGGATGATATATTACTGCCTTAAAATGTCACAGGTGCTGGGCACGTCGGAACTATTGATTAATTACAGTATAACAATTCCAAAATGACTTTTTTTTTTTTTAATTGATGTTCTGAGGACTTTGTCAAGTGTATGAAATCTGTATGGATAAAGCTGTTATCATTTGCTGTGGCTGAGGGGGAAGAAAATGGTTTGGGACAGGTTGCTTAAAGCAGTTGCTGCATGTTTTATCTAATCTGAGGTAATGGGTGCTAGAGCTTGGTGCCCAGGCTGTTTTCAGGGTGTTTTTCCTATAGATGAGAATTTGAATTTTATTTTCAAAACATTTAGTAGAAGTGGAGAGAAAGGTAGCAATACCTCAAATTAAGGGGAAAGTTCTAGAAAAGCTGCTGGCAATATAAACAGACCTCTTGAGGTTGTGTCTCATGTGTATTTGTGTTCTCTCAGCTCAGTGAAAAATGTTTATGAACAAAAAGTAAAGGAATAGTTTAAAATGCAGACTGCTTTTATAACTATTTCTCAGGTTGAATTGTCTTTTCCTTGGGATAAATAGTTTTGGTCCTAGGTACAGACTGTTTTCAGCAGTGAGCACAAGGGTTTTCCATTCATTTGTAAAACGCTCTTTGGATTTTAAATGGTATATACATGTAGGTTATTGTTACAACTCCTATAGAAAATACACACTGCCATGACTTAAAATTGATGGCTCTAGTGGTTATAGGTAAATGAGAATATGCTCTGAGAGCTGATGAAAATGACAGTTCAAATTCTGTGCCTTAAGACTGTAGCAGTGTTAATATCAGTGAAACTGTAGGGGGTTCTTCACCCCTTTAATTATACTGATGTTGGATCCTGAATGTCTGGTTTTACATTGTCACCTTATTTGGGTTAAGTGAGCTGCTTTCTAATAATTTATGAGACCATCAAGTTAAAGTATTGGATGATTAAGCCACTGAGATTGGCTCAGTTGGTCAGAGGACAGTGTTAACACCAAGGTTGTGGGTTCAATCCTGTATGGGCCATTCACGGCAGAGTAGGACTTAATGATCCTTGTGGGTCCCTACCAACTCAGAATATCCGTGATTCATTCTTTTCTTAAAAAAAGCCCAACCCCTTATAAATCAATTACTTTACATTTAAAAAAATGTTTAATTCAGTGCAGATCTTGTAGCAAATGCTACATTGCTATAAGGTATTTTAAAAAATAATCATTGTAGTCTTCAGAATTTAATTATAGATTGTTTCTGTTTGTCCTCTGGCCTCAGGCATTTGGTTAGATTATGTAGTCTGGAGTTAATGCTCTGTGTCTCACCAGACTTCTGAAGGTGAAGGCCTGAGATGCTTGTTTAGCTGTGTGACATGTGGAGCTAAAACTTTGTGCAAATGTTTTACTATCAGGAGAGATGCAGTGTATCTGTTACGGAGACAGACCTTGGAGACCTGTCATCACTTACAAGTGGTGCAAGCTGGTTTGTGTTTTGTATTGATACATTTTAAGTAAAACTAATTCCTGTACTGTGTGTCAGTGCTTCTGCATCATTTGTTCTATTTAGAGGGCTGAAAGGCTTATGTTTTTATTAGCATTTCCTGGGAAAATTCATTACTGGAGCTCTAGGATATTGTTGTGAAATGTTCCACCCTATACAAGGAGCGCTGTGCCTTCAAAATTGGACTTAGCAATTTAGAAGATTTATCTGAACTATTTTTCTGTTGTAGTGTTCTGAGGCCACCCGATTTTGCTGGCTTAGTTATGCCAGATCCTATTACCAGCTCTGACAAAGGGGCGATCCTCTGCCCCATGCATCTTATGATCTGAAAGCAGATAATAAGGAGAAAGCCAGGAGAGGAGGAGGACTCTCAAGGAACTGATTTGTCCCAGTCCATATAAAGCAACCTAGTGATTAAGATAAGCAGATGATTTAATTAACATGCGTCCACTCACCCCTTCTGTTAAATTTATGAAGGGAATGTAGTTCATGAGTCCTTTAGAGCAGTTACTATTTTGAAGAGCTATAGGTGGTTACAAGTTACTGTGCTGTTCTAAGTTCCGGTGAAGGTTTATTTTTTTACATTAGCGGAGAATAAAAGGAATGAAAAAAAGTGCTTTAATTTAGATGGGATGAAATTTTAGCTGTAGTATATGGAGGAATTTTTAAAAAGAGAAAAATAATGTGGTGGAAGCAATGAAGGTTGATGACAAGAAGGGATTCTGTCTAGTTCGATATGCAGTGTATGGTATTGACTTTATATGCAGACACTTGGAATATGCTTGCTTCATTGCCATTAAAAAAAACCAAACACAGTTTTTGAGTTCCCATATCCACATTTGATTTAAAGAATAATGTTACTTTTAGGATCTAGGAAGGTTCCCAGTTAAACATATGCTTGTTGGTTTTACTATTTTTAGCTTCTTTGAACAGCACGTGTTCTCCTGAGATATTTATTTGTGAATGTTGTATTCTGTTCTTAAAAGGAAAATCTCTCTCTGTCTAGATTCTTTTTCTGTATCCAAGAAAGGAAAGGACCAGGGTTCTTGTCAGTGCTTTACTTCTTCGAAGTCCTGGGAGACGGGGTAAATTAATTAAATCTAAAATGGATCCATCTGGTAGTGCTAGCAATGCCAGGGGGGAACAGGTGAAAGAATCTGAGCCAGAGAAAACATACAGTGCATTATATAACATGTAAAGTTCTTAGTGACATACTGCTATCAGAAGACTAATCTTGGTATTAGGCTTTTTACTTTTTGTTCAATCTTGTTTTTAAATCAGAGGGTTAAGGGGGTAGTTTGAAATGCTTGTTTCTGTTGCATTGCTAAAAAATTAATTTTTTTTTCATTATTAATAAAAGGCAAATGTGTTTAGTCCAACATGTGAGAAACATACCATTCCCTTTATGCATTTGTTTGAAAATAGATGGGTTGACATTGTCTGAAACAAAAATGAAACTAAATCAGTTTCATAAAAATAATTTACCTTTTAAATTTAGAAAGGTGTTAAGCAAAACAAAAATCATGAAAGGTATGGTGCCAACTCAGTTTTGCCCCAAAATTTGTGTAAGAAGAATACAAAATCTCTGTGCAGACTTTTTTGTTGCCAAAATTACCTTGTTTAAATTCTCAGCAATATTATCAAGGTAGTGATTGCATCACTGGGAATAGGCATGTTAAAATGACTGTAAAAATTGAATTGTATTACCTGTTTCGGGAGGCATGAAAAGGTAAACAGTGTAAATGCTGGGAAGAAGTGAATTAGATTAGAAAAGAAATGGCAATGAGGAGATTAACGGACGGTGTCTGTTTGTAGCACAGGGTTTTGGTTTGGCAGGGCTCCTCAGCACACATTCCCATTTTATGATCCTTGTAGTTCGACATGATTTCTGTGTTATTGCCTGTGTTATGGGGCATGTGTCTGAGAGAAGGCTGCTAATGTGCAATCTCTGGGGAAATCTATTTCATCAGGGCAGGTGCCTGGGCCTTTTGGCGTGACTTTAAAACAAGTAGAGAAAGTAGGCCATAGAGCTTTTTGGGAACTTAGGAGCTAAGTAGCTATATCTTTATCCAGCTTAAAAAAAAAAAAAAAAAAAAAAATCCATCTCATTATCTACCTTTAAGTCAAATTCCATGCTTGTCTATCATTTTTTAAAGCATCCTCTGTTCTTTTATTTAATGCTGCTTAAGTTTCACTTTTTTTTTTGTAGTTTAAAAATCCCAACAAACCTCAGTGAGAACATTTCACATGAAAGTTAGAAGGAGCATGTCTTGTTTGTCTCACTCGAATTTGCAACTCTGAAGTGGAAGATTTTAGGTGGTTTGTAAGATTAAAATAAATGTTGTTTGTCTTTTTATAGTGAAGAGAATTGAATTCCATTTTTGATAAATAGTTTTCAGGAAAATATACTTTTCCCTGTATTGGAGTACTTTCAAAACACTAATGCAGTTTCACTAACAGGGGAAGGGCAAAGATGATGCAGAAACTTTTTTTTTTTTTTTTTTTTTTTTTTTTTTTGTTAAGTAAGAAATGTTTTTGTTTTTAGTCTTATATTTTATTTCATTTTCTAAGGTCAAAACCAAAGGCAGTTAATAGCTTGATTCATGCTGCTTTTCCAGGAATCATATTTTGACAAGTATTTATAGTTTTCAGGAGTTGTTTCCGTATTAGAAGTTAATTTGTTGATTTTAAAATTCTGTGCAGTACATCAATTCTGCTCTCTGCCGAGCTTTAGTCTCTGAATGTTTCCATTCTTAGGGTATGGCTATATAAATATTTGTGTAAAATAGAAATTTTTATATATATAAATATGACCAAATCTGTTATGAAAAATTACACCAAAGTTTAGCTGTTTTTACAATGTGTTGTTCTATTAGAGTGTATTATGTTCATTTTAATCCCTGTAATATATTGTTGAAAGCATGCAAGAATAGGTGATTAAATATGTTTCTTATTTGGAGAAATATGATAAATTCTACAATCCCCCTCAAATCAGTTGATTGCATGATACGCGATGTAGCTGCTGAATTACTGTAGAAGCTGTAGTCAGATGTTGAATATGTTTCATTGGTTTTAATAATTCTTCTGTTTTCATGTAATTGTAGATATGTTAAGAATTTTGTGTGGTTTTCTTGTGGAAATAGCTATTACAGCAGACACACTAGTACATTGAAGCAGGCTTGCTTACTGAGTGATGAGCCCTTGGGAAATTTAGCACAGCTTTTGAGCATAGGAATGAAAGAAAGAAGTGGCAAGATGAGAGCAATACAGATCACAACTGGTCTGTAAGAAGACAGTGAAAAGAAAATGTTGAATATTATGTAATATTTTTTTGAATGCCTGGTGCATTCATGCCTTTCTAGGCCATTGCTACACTGTTCTTTTTTATCAATGTGCCTGTTGTGTTCTGGAGTTCCCTTAACTCTTCAGTGCAGGGATTTTGGATTTAGCATTTTAATGCTGTTTTCTTTTAGCTCATCTGAAATCTGTCCTCTCAATACAGACTGGGGTATACATAGCCATAAATTACATGGAGATTATCATTCCATGTTTGAATTTTTTTTTTTCCTTCTGAAGTGAACATTATGATTTGGAGGCCTGTTGCTATATTTACTGTAATTTGTAGTTCCTGGTTAGTGGCCAAATTTTGGTGAAACTGATGAGCAGAAGGCAGAGAAGGTTTGATACAGGTTTCTGGATGTTTACTTGAGAAATAGATTGGTGATATCTCAGGCTATTCCACTTTGCAGAGAGAGGTCTGGAGTAGTTACTTGCAATACAGCAGGCTAATGTTTGATGTTACTGCTCCTCTACAGTGTTGGCCAGTTGAGTTGTAAAACGTTAAATCACAGTATAAATTAGCAGTCTTATTTTGAAGATCTGTGCCCTCAGGTTCTTTTTAATCCACAAGAAAATTAAGTATCTTGGTTTCTTCCCTATTGCCCTCCTTATAAGCCTAATGAGTACTTCCACAGCTGAGTCTGAATGAGACCGGGATTAGACTTAGTCCAGGAAGGAGGTTTCTAGGTAGGAACGGGTTGATCAGTGTAACAGAAATAAGCAGTGCCCTGTGGCTTAAAGGAGCTCTGAAGTCCTGGGATTCTATGAGTGACAAGATGTCTGAGGTCTGACCTCAGCTGGAGCTGCAAGTGTTCAGTCTTAGTGAGAAATTACACTTTAACTGTTGTTTAGTTTATCTAGATGGCTTTCTGGTTATTTGGGTGCTGTAGCAATGTAGCTCTTTTAACCTGTTTAGAAGAGGCTTTTTTACTGTAGAACTTCAGTAGTAAACATTCGTTGTATACATAGTTAAAATATAGCTCACTGACTGGATGATGTCTAAACCAGAAGTTTTCTATTTTATACTTTCATAATGAAAAATTGAGGTTAAGCAAATTCCTCTAGGGAGTGCTACTTAAAAACTTAACTTTTGGTAGGATTACCTGCAGTGGCTTTTATTCTTCAATAATTTTTTAGATATTAATCCACACATGCTAGTGTTCTCATAGTTGGGATCTTTGGGTGTGGCATTTATACAGTTATACAGCCAAAACCATTCAGAGGCCTTTATTAGCACAGATTTATTATTTCTTTTAAATTTGTTTTTATTCTTAATCTAAATTACAGTACTGTGATCCATTGCATGAAGAGATGCCATATAAAAAGCTTTGCTGTATTGCTTTTTTTCAGGACTTCATAGCAGTTTTATTTTTTCTGTTTAAGTGGCTAAATGCTTCTTGGGCTAATTCTCCAGTGAAATACTTTTATCATTATAGACTAAAAATTCTCATTTTTGTGCAGCCAAACACCAATTGGCTTACCCATACTTTTCCTCTCTTCACCCAATGCTCTAGTCCTTTTGCAGACAGCAGCCATTCCATGGCTTTGTACAAAAACCTTCTTCCAGTGTATTATCTCTGTGTAATTTTGGATTAATGTCATGCAGGGCTGGTGCATTCTCAAGGTAATTCATTATGTTATGCAACTTAGTGTTTGCGTACAAGTCCCTCTGGTGTTCTGATGGTGCCAGGACGCTGGGGATAAATGATAAATTCCAGGTAACGTGCGCATCATATGGAAAAAAGTGAGATATGCTTGCAGGACTGTAGGATGGTGGTTATGGATACCCATCTAGACCTGGGTGCATCTTCCTTGGCAGCCTGTTACTTTGTCTGAGGAATTGTGGGACTTCTAATTTTTCTTTTATTCTTTCGATTATTACTCAGTAGGGAATCTTCCTGACACTTTAGTATGAAGTTTTATCATAATGCAGACTTAAAATAAGTCTCAATATTACAATAATTTCCCCAACAGTCCCAAAGTGGGATTTCAGCTCTATGCAGGTTTTGCTAGAGGAGTCCTGCAGAGGCTCTCGATATTGGGCTCACTGGCTGTAGGTCTTTCCTGGGAATTGGAAGTGAAGGAGTGTAATAAAGGTATTTTTCTCATTCCTTAAAAGAAATAACCTTCTGTAGATTTATGAGGGTTCTCACATTATTTTTTTTCAAGTGCATCTAGCAAGTATTCTCAGTCAAAATCAATTCTGAAATTACTTAAGTAATTTTATCAGATCAAGACTGAAGCACTTGTTCCATGATGTTCTGAGAACTCTCGGTTCATATTGAAGGCACTGTCAGCTGAGCTTCTTAAAACAGTATGAAATTCTTAACGGCATAATTTATTACTGCTAGGGATACAAATGGGCCAGTGCCAGAGCCTGAAAACAAAATAGAGGGATTTAGAATCCAGTCCAACAATTCAATGTGAACGTAGCAAATGCTTGGCCAGAGCTGGTAGCTTTCCAGCACTCCAGGTCTGAGGCCGTTCATTGTCATTGGTGACATCTCAGCATTTGAGAGTGTTTGCTGTTTAGTTCTGTAAGTACTGAATATAGCAGTCCTAAGGAGGTTAATGAGCTTAAAAACCTAAAATTGCCAGGGGTTTGTGATCCCCTGAGTAGACTTTTTCCAGAGATGAAATTTTCTTCTCATTTTAAAGAAAATCTTGGACTAACAGAAGTTTTCCTCAGAGATTAAGAATTAATGAAGGGAAAAAACAGTCCCCAAACAATTCAGAGCCAAAAGTACTTTTATACCTTACATGGCTGGCGTTCTCTAGTACCAGAAATACTGTTTTGTTTTTAGCTACATACAGATGCTGGGGGGTAATGGAAGATTATAGGATGCTTATATGATTAGATTATTTTGATTGTATATTGAGCTCTGATCATTTCCTGGTTTTATATATTTTCCTTTAAAGAATGTTCTTATTGAATCAAGAAAATGTGTCCCACAAGTTTAAGGTAGATATATATTTTTTTTTTTTTTTTAAGTTTTAGAGTGTCCCTGCTAAGAAATGTGAAACAGTACATGCTTAATTAGTTGTTCTAGGATCACTGTAAAATATAGATCTAAACAAGCCACATGTAATGCAACAGCAGCTGCTAAAATTTCAGTATATTACATAGTAATAGGAAGTTAGGGCTGGGCACAGTACATCTCAGAAAAAATGTGTATGGGTGTGAAAAACATCAGTCATCAGTTAAGTGGAGCGTAGCAGTTGTGTATGAGCACATGGAAGCACTCCAGGAAAGAAAGAGGAACAAGAAATACTTAACACAAATTTGGCTTTAGGTACTTAAAGGTGTTTACCCACAATGAAATTTGGCAAGAAGCTCAGACTTTAAAATAATCTCAAGCATAAATGCACACATGTAATTACTGAGAGCTGTGAATGAACCTAGAAAATAAGTGAATTTTGCATTTCATTGAAAAGTTGAGTTTTGTAGAGTATGAAGATGAAAAAAGTCAGACCACATAAGAGCCTACAAAACATTATTCACTTCTCCACCCATATCTATTCCTCATTCTCTTTATATCCCATAAACTCTGCCCTTTCAACTTCACTGAAGGCCTCCTTTGTCTGTATTACTCAAGTAAGATCATGTTTCTTCTGAATATGTGTATTGTGCAACTTCGTTCAGGAGGAGAGGGAGTGACAAAAACTTGCCTGCAAAAAATGGAGGTCCAGGGGTTGCACTTTAGCATCAGATTATGAAAGTCACACAGACAAAGATGTGCATATCCTACATCCCACAAAATGGAGGGATGCATCAGTTGTGTTGGAAGGGTGGAGAATGCTTTAGCCTTGGAAGGGGAAAGCAGAGTCCTGAATGGGCACAAGGAAAGGCCTGAAAATATCCTTCAGCCTTCAGTAAACCCAACAATAACAGACGTTATGTTAGTCACAGGGCTGATTTATAGAAGGATAAATTGCTATATACAGAGAAATTGGGCAGCTTTTGTTTTTGCTGCCTGCACAAGGAAGAGATTGAAACTTCAGTAGAAAAGGAGTGAAGAGTAGCAGCTATGAACCTTCATGGCGTGGAATGTTTTCATTCAAGGAGTTTGTCTTAAAAGATGAGCAGAGAGGGGAAAAAAAACCAGCAAGTACGACATTGTTCAGGATGATTAATGACAGTAAAAGAGAGTGGGAGACGGATAGAAGTTGAAAGTTGGAACTGGAAAGTTGCTAGAAAAAACCCTCTTTTTACATTTGCTTGGTCTGTGTCCAGTACCTTCTTTTTATCCAGTGTAAATAGGAAAAGATTGTGGCACATCACTATTGGTTTTGATTTGTCATCCAAACACTTACTTCGCTGACTTGAGTGGCTATTTTGCGTTCTGTCCAAAGTCAAAATATTTCTCTCTGGTTTTAGAAAAACAGTTCCTTAAATAGATTGCTACTTACATTTCTTTAGAGCATTTGAAGGCTAGTGGACTGCTGTGAAACTTCCCCTTTTTTAAGACGGGCCTCAGATACTAAAGGAAACAAATATTTGTAGTGAAATGAGCATAATTCAAGTTCACAACAGGAACCAGAAGTTTATTTGGTAAAAATGGAAGCTGAAATTATGTAGTTGTTGTATGTCTCTTGGAAACACAGCTTTTTAAATGACAGCTTTTGAAAGGGCAGCAGTACAAGGAGGATATTTTTTTAGTTTGGTGGAAGGGCTTCCTAAATACAAATGACCTATGTGAATTCCAAGCTAAAAGCATGAACAGAATTTTTTGGGTTAATTCAAGCTTTATGAAAGAAGGTAAGAATCCAGTCTATCACAGAAAGAAGAGAAACCTGTTTGATGCCAGAGTGTGCTGATGGTCCTACTTGCAGCTCTCAGCCTTACTAGGTGATTGGAGTTTTAATGGAAGCAAGTGAGCTTGGCACAGCTGTGATCCCACACTGTAATACAAGTATCACAGTATCTCCTTTCCTGTTAATCATAAATGTCAATGCCTTGCTTACCTTTACTTCGAAGTAAGGTAATTGAGAAGTCTGGTCTGCCTTTTGATTCAAATAACACATTTTCTGGCAACTGCTGAGTTGGAGAGCTACATAACTTGAAGACTTTTCCATGTGCAATTTTCATCTATTTCTGTGATCTACCACTCTTATCACTTACACAAAATAAGCACAGAGCGAATGAAAATTAAAAGCTGACCCTTACTTAGGCACAGGCTTTAAGTCTTTATAAAACCTGTGGTCTAAGAAGTGAAAGGTAGATGATATATTTAAAAGGAAAAATTATGGTGCCATGGAAAAGAAGTAAGAAGGAGTGGCAGTTATGAAACCTGCCTTGTGGACTTACTGTATGGAAATTCTTGGGTCACAGCGTGGAGGCAGACACTGAAGCTGTAGGGGGATGAGATTTACACCTCAATGGTCTTGAGCGTGTTTCTGAGTGAATCCCAGATGGCAGAAGCACTCCTGGTTCCATGTAAGGCTCTGAGCGTGGAAACTGAGTTTTAACTGTAGATCTGCAAGTGTCCTGAGCCTCCAGAGACTGGTCTATTCAGTGTGCCTATGCACCCAACAGCTGACTAATATCAGTCTTCCCCCATTTCTCATAATATTTCTGGTGTGGTGTCATCTGCTGTTCTTTGGAGACCAAAAGATAAAATACTGGCACCTCTAACATCCGTAGTGTAGCCCCAAGTAACACAGTCTTTGCATGAAAATGGGTGCTTCTATTGAGATCCTTCACAGCACAGTGTGCCTTCATGGATGGATAGTTACAGCTTTTAGCTAGATATTTGGTTTTAGTGGGATTGTAAAATGTCCTATTTCATTTTTTATTATTGTGAGATACTAGCAGCTAATAAATTTATAGTTATATCTAATTATTGGCTTATTTGTTGAGACATGAAAACCATACCCTGTCTGAGGAAGGAACTGAGTTGTGGCACTCAGTGTAACTTCAACTGTCTCTGCTCAGAAACTTCAGATGGGCTTTTTTTGTGTTCAGTCAGGCTGATGTCAGGATGATAGTGCAGTGGGAAGCTGAAGCTGCTGAAGTAAGTGAGGAGAAAATGCAGTCTTAGAAGAGGTGGTAGTACTAAGTAGCTGAAGGTCATCAAATTGACAACATGAGACATTTGGATAATATCTTTCCCTCTTCTGACTTAATAAGAGGACAAGATCTAAACTAGAGTGAAGCCTTGAGACCACACACAGTTGGATTGAGACAATGAGAAATCCAAGTGCCTGGACTGGTCTTTAATTTGTTTAAAACACAACTACCTCAAATATGGATCAGATTCAAGACTGTGTAAGCATGTTTTGACCACAGTCTACTGGTGAGCAACGTTCATTGTTGCAGGGAACTTCCACTCCTGCAGGAATATATTAACAATAAAAAGCCTAAATGTGGAGGTAGGGTGTTTATTGTTTTTCACCCCCTCTAGGAATGCAGTGCATTGGGCAGTGGGTTCTGCTGCAGCTGTGTGTAGCTCAGGGATTTGTCCTCTTGACACTGCCTGTGTGACCAGTGGCACTGCCTGGAGGAAGTGAGCTGTCCTCTACTGTCATGGTCCCGCACGGTCGAGCATGGATGGAAGGAAAACAGGTTGGACCTGTACCTGGGAAAGTACAGGTGCAGTCTTGAAGACTTCTCAGAATGTAGGTGCAGCTGTAATGTGGAATCTCCTGGATTCTGTGACTTATTGCTCAGAAGGCTATTTGGTAATATAAGACCTAGCCAAGAAATTTAATCTCTTTGGGCCTGTGTTTGAGGATCACATTTTGAATTCTTTCTGGTTCTGAAATGGAATCCAAACAATTCTGACAATATCATTGCCATGATGTTTATTTGGTCTCCTCTCAGCATTTAATTTAAGTATTTTTCTAACTTCCTTAGAGTTTTTACTTTAAAATTTCTGACAAAGTTCTACAAAATAGATTGAATGTTGTTGTTGTATTCTGGTAAACTTGTCTATGAAGGATAGCTTCTTTCTGGCTTTCAAGAGACCAAGGTCTGTGGAGTCTGCTCTCTTATTGGAATTGTTCAGTATTCATTTCTGTTTTTTTAATGGCATCTTAATTGGGCTTTTTTGCCAGCTTTATGTAGGAGGATAACAGTTTATGGCAGATAAATGTCTAGAAAATGAATTGTAATGTTATTGGTATTACTTACCTTTTTATGATATTGGAAACTCAGACTTATGAGTTTACTGCAGAAACCTAGAAGGATTTTGCTTGGTTCCGAACCACGTGCCCATTCTGTATTCATGATAATTAACAACAGCAATGAAGTGCAGGTGGTGATCATCGAGAGGACACACACAAGGCTGGCTTCTTTGTCATTTGCCATTTTGATACAGTTACTTACACTGTATTTTAAGTTCGTGCTAATTCCATTGTGAAACACTTGCAGCCCGAAGGCTCACAAGTCTCTCTCTGCATGGAAGTCTTCTAAATGTCTAAATCCTATATGAATATTTAACTTGTCTACCAAATTTTGCTTCTTATGTATGATTTATTTAGAAGAAAGTGAAAACTTTCCAACTCTGCTTTACAGATTTTGTTGGCTATATTTTTCAAGTCTTAAAGCTGCCTCTGTTAGCATGTAGTGAATTAGCTGTGCTTGGAAGTCTATCCAGCATTGGGAGATGGCTTACGAAGTGTGTATAAATAAGAAAGAAGAATGTAAACCATAAAATTTTGGACAAATCTTCAAGTAGACATAATTCCATCTGTTTTCCTTGAGGTTCATGAAATTCTTGCAGGCAAAAGCATACAGTATGGATGTTTGTGTTTTGGAAGAGAATTTGTCATCTGTTCTTGGACTTGAAATGCTGTTACATGTACCTGCATCCATGTGAAGATCTTAATATTGTAGGCACCAAAGCATATCGGGCCATCTTTGAGAACTCTTAGGATGAAGCCCTGGTTTTGTTGGAGGTGTATTTTCTTAACTGCAGGGAAGGGATTTTAATAATTTTTACCTTTGGTTTGGCTCCTCACTGCCCTATTCCTGAGGCAGCTGTTGAAACTGCCAGAAAGCACTGAGTCAGAGGTTTGCACTGACTAGTCTGCTGTCGATATAATATCACATTTGCTTTGCAGAAGTGCCAGCTTACAGAGTGGCATTTCCTGTTGGAGTGATCAGAAGAATGGCAGGAGACAGAATTTACACAGCTGTCTAATGAATATGCTAAAACGTTTTGAGTTATTTTAAAATGTGGCTCTGAAATTCTCCATTTAGCTTATGCAGTTGTGAGGAAATAAATGTAACTGCCTACAATGTGGTGAAACACTTCTGAAAGTTGCTTTTCCCAGCTGTACTACTACAAGGTCACTCGCTGGGCATCTGCCTAAGGGGGAGGGAGTAATTGGTGTCTATGCAAAGGCTTGTCTCACCCTGTTCTCTTGTAGTCACTCTGTGTTTTCTGCTCTAAAATCCTTCCCATTTTATCCTTCCACCTTTTTGAGATAATTACTCCTGTCGTGAAATCCCAGACTTGGAAAAGATGGCACCATTGGGTCTACTTTGTCATGACAGGGTATGTTGGGTGCTCTTGCCAGTTCTTTGGTGACTCTTAATGAGTTAAACTACCCAGTAGCCAGAAGCAAATGCCGGGAAAAAGACCTGTATGGAGACGATATGTGGATGTATAATAAGGGGAGTGTGATCTACCTCAGGGTTCTGCTAGTGCAAGGGAAGACAGCTTTTAGTGAATTGGGCCAGATTTGATGATGAGAGGCAGCTAAGGGGAAAGTGCAGTAGCTGAAACAAATGATACTGAGGATGCAGACTCTAGTACTGGTATTACTGCAGAGGAAAGTGCTGTGAGCCTGATTGGGAGGGAACAAAAATGTAAATACGAGTACCACAGCTAATACGGATCTTCAGATTTTGCCAGTGTAGCAGGGCGTGTGTGAATGGATGTGGGCAAAAGGCAAACAGGGATGTAACGCTGAGCAGGGAGGAGAGGGCTGAGTAATGGGGTGATTTTGCAGCTGTCATAACAAAAGATACACTGGGTAAAGCTATGAAAACAAAGTTAATGCATGATACAGGGCTGCTTTTTGTAGTGTCTCTATAGCCTAATTCTACATGTACTGAATGACAAAAGTTTGCATGCTTCATGGAGGTTCTTGTGTAATTCAGGCTAAGGAATTCTGACCCAAGAGTTTCTTTAGGTACAAAATATGAAATAACTAGATGGAAATGGAATAAAGCCAATTTAAATGTATTGGTTGTTTTATTCAGTGCAAGGGGCATTTACAAAGTATATGAATGCATTTTATGCTTTAGAATTAATTATTCAAGCTTTTGATATTATGTATTCCAGAAAAAGTCAAAACTGTGTAGACCTTTAATTTATATACAATAAATCACTGTTTAGGTGTATTTTACCTAAATTTTAGGTGATTATTAACGCATGAAAATAGTGCTAGTTTATATTTTCTTGAATTTGTCCTTATTTGTGTCTCATTTTTGTTTTCAGAATCTAATCTCATAAAAATTCCAGAAGCGATAATCAGAAATTTTATTTTAAAATAGTGGTTAAAATTTTATCAGGTTTCATACATGAGGTATGAATGTGGAAGTTGAGTAATTGGATAGCAGGGAAAGAAGATGCTGTGTGGTCTTGGACTTGTTGCTTTGTGGGATATGCATCTGCTACAATATATACTTGTCTGCTGTAAGGGGTTTTTTTTTTCTATAAAATATACAGGTGTTACAGGCTGAGGTTTTTTGTTTTTCTGTATGTATCTGGCACTAGAATATATGCAGATAAAGCATAGCTTTCTTATTGCCAGCTAGAGGGAGACTTGTAGTGTTCTGAGGATGCTCCTGTTTCTCTGTTGTGGTTTTGCACTGGATCGCGTGCCATGTTGCACATACCTAGGGCTCTCTGTGTAAAATGGTTTGATGGGGCCGTGCTTGCATTCTGGAAAGCATAACCTGCAGCATCTGAAGTGGCAGTGGCAGCCAGGATTGAGGTGTGCTGTCAGTTTACTGTGGGTTGTGAGTACTCTGTTGTGTCAAAAGGCTTCACTCACTTTCTCTGGCTCGGGACTGTTCCTGTGCCTGCTGATTGCAGGAGGGTGGAAGGAGGCATCTCGACAGGCTTGGAGGTAAAGCCATGCTGCCCCCACCTCCATCTGGATTCAGTTGTCACAAATATTTCCTGTATGAATGCAGCCTCTTTGGTCCTATTCCTTGAATCTGAATGTAAGCAAAATGTATTTTTATGGGATGGACTAACAGTGTTGAGGGTTTGGTCATCTACACAGCTGGAAAACCACATCCCTTCTGGCAGGAGTGGGGGGGAAGCTATGGGCTTACATCCTGATGAGGTTTGAATAATTGGTTGAGAATTTATAGCCTCTTTCCCTATTATGCTTGAGGTGGGTACTTGTTTTATTCATCCTTTTCCATTAGATCCCAGCTTGAGTCAGAGGGGATGCACAGAAATGCTGGCTATGATTTGTGTTTTGGAGACAATGGGCTGCTGCAAGCTCTTGCTCAGTTTCCTATGGAATAATTTTTTTTGCATATTTTTCCAGTTGCAACCTATTATAGCTAAGAGGGATCTGTGAGGTGTGGGTTTTGATTTAACTGTGATCATACTTCTGATGACTCTTCCACTGTCTGCAGTCACTGACACATTGACTGTCTGAAGTGTAAGGGTTGCTTCTAGTGATTTGGGCAGCCATAAAAGTGCTCCCTTCCTATATGCCTATGCATTCTCCTGCTTCAAAGTGATAATGCAATGTGCAGCATACAGCATAATCATGTTGCTATTCCTGTGCCTCTTTTTAATTAGTAGATCAGTAATTTTGAGTATATAGGTGCAAACATAATGAGAAAATAAATTACTAGTAATAGGAAAGATGTGAGTTACTTACAAATAAATTATCTTTCCAAATGTCATGGAAGTAACAGATACAGGATTTTTTTTACACAGCATGAATTTCTATCTGCTTTTGCAGGGTGGCCTACTTTTTGGAAAAAAAAAAAAGTTTTTGAGAGAGTTTTAGCATTTCAGAGCAGTAGGGATCTTTTTATATACATGTGTAGAAGTAATTGCTAATCTAAACTGTGAATGATTGGCAGATGATGGAAAAGAAACAGTGTTCTTAAGTTTAAATAGCATCAGTTTCTCACTACAGCACATAAGGAGGACCACAACCAAAGTAATATGACATAACTATTTTTCTTTTCCTATTTTTATTAAGTCCGTGCCTGGGCTGTAGCTCTTTACCACTGACAGCAGCACAGAATGTGCTACCTATTTAAATTTCTTTTCATGGCGTAGATGAGCAAGGAACAAGGAGAGCACGGATGGCTGTAACCTCAAGTAGAGCAGAATGTAGAACAGGGTACTAGAGATTTGATCTATAGTCTCATTTCTACAGCTGAGAAGAAAAGAAATGGCATGTCATAGGTAATATGACATAAAAAGTAAGTAAAAAATGTTTTTAAAGTACTTAAATAGCTAATACCCATACTTGAAATGGTTTGTTCTATATGAAGGCCATTTGGAAACACAGGGCAAATGGAAAGCCTGTGACAGGATACCAAGGAGAAAAGTGATCTCCAATAATAATTTAAAGGTCCAGAAGTCATCTGAAAAATCTTCCCTGTACATACTGCTAGCTGTGACTACAGGCCTATTTTTCTTTTCCTTTCTGGAGCTTTCAGCACCTTTTATATCTTCAACTGACTAGCTAAGATATGAACAGTCACAAGACTTGGATCTTGGGGGTGGAGAGTGTGGTAGCGAGGAACACCCCCCATAACAGCACCAATATTAGTTACTAACAGTGTAATTCTTCTTATATGGAAATGTGTATGAGCAGCCCTTTTTGGGTTTGAATGTTTTCAAGTCTAATGTGTGTGTGCTCTATGCTTTGGCCTTTTCAGCATTATTTCTGGTTTTCTTCCAGGACAGAACTTTTTAGGAGTTTGCTGTCTGTGGGGTTTGTGTTTGGGGCTTTTTGGTGCTTTTCATTGACTGGTTAGTTGTGCTTTTTTTGTGGTTTTGTTTGTTTATTTGTTTTTAAATTCCTGATTTTTGCCTTGTGATTCCTTTCTGGTTTTTAATAATAGCGTTATTCCTTAGTAGACAACTGAGAATGCTCCCTCTTAGGGGTGAGTCTGTAGTTGGTGAGCACAAAATGTATACTGGACTTTTGGTTAGCATCATTAACTTTCTAATGTTATAGCTAAGAGATTGTGTTCCTGATGCTGGGCTTTAGCCTGATGGGCTGTCTGGAAGTGGCTTCACAGTGCTGTTAATTTTCCGAAGCATTCATCTTCTTCGTATTCTGTAGTTACCTCACTGTAGTGTTCCAGTGAAATAGTAGGACAAGGCAAAATGAGAATAGTAGTGGAACAGCTCTGTTTTCAGAGCTCACCTACTATACAGAAGTGAGTACTATATACTAATACAGACTGGTGTGGAAAAACACTTTTAATTCCCTCAGGAAGCAGAAGTCACTGTGTAGTCATCTGGCAAACTGCTCAGTTCAGATGACAGGCTGTTGGTTAATAAATCACCAACACCCCACCAAGGGACCATGATGATGGGGAAGAAAGTGCATTGGAGGTGAGTCACAAGGGCCCCACCAACAAACATTTCTTAGGTGGAAAGTATGTATGTGGTGGTGAATCACCAACTCCACCAAAAGTTTCTGTGTGCCTGTCCTAATGTTTGTGGGATGACGAGTACTGGTAATGAAAACCTTGGCGAGTAAAAAATCAACACCTCTATAGAACATGCTGTAAGGTTCTGGGCCGGTATTGTAAACCTGAATTTGTTCTGTCTAGCTACAAGAAAATGTGCTTTTAAGAGACTCAGGTTTTTGCTCTTTAATTCTTAAGACTTTTTTTTTTTTTTTTTTTTTGGTTTTTATTTTTTTTGGCCGGGTTTTT
>VZTE01006487.1:158692-240539 GCA_013397775.1 Eulacestoma nigropectus | reverse complement strand
ATTTTTTTTTTTTTTTTTTTTGAGGTATAGATTCTGTCTGGCCAGGTTCTTGCTTGTAGAAGGCTTTTCTACAAGATGGATGGCGCTTGACGTGTGTCAACTAATTTGGGATTTTTGGTGTATAAGATGCTGTGGTTGATTTAGTGACATTTTGAAGAGGGGAGGATAAAACCCCTCAAGTTCTGTGTTTTATCTCTTCGTTTAGTGGAGTAAATCAGTGATGTTACCTAATTTTTTTGTTCTATGAAATTTTAGTCTAAGATTGATAAAAACATTATGCATATGGTGATAAATGTAAAGGCTGATGTAAATCTCACGTAAGTCTGTATCAAAATAAAAGAGACTTGGGTGCAAGAATTTCCTAAGTAAAATTAGAATTGGCCAGATAACTGTGTGCCTCCAACTTCCTCATTTCTCCTGTCTGCTTCATAGGGTAGCTGTGTTCCTTCCACAATATTGCTGCTTCTCACCTGTCCCATTCAGTGGCAGTCTTCTAGTCCTAATAAGGCTTGATCCATAAGAGGATTGCTTTCTGTCTCTGTAATCTTTCTTCATGGGGGTTTCCGAATTTTTAATTTGCAAACTTACTGGACTTTGGTGTGGCATTATTGATGCTTTCTTCAGTTTCCCCAGAGAACTTTCCTATAGTTAAAAAGGGTGCTAATGGAAGCTAGAAAAAGAAGCTAGAGTTTACCTTACGGTAACGTGCAAGGTCTTGGGTATGTGAAACATTGAATACTGTGTATTAATTATTGTTAAAGTTGCACGGACCTTATTAAATGAAGTTATTACACGATTAGAAGTTACTAGCAAACATGCATACTAGACAGCATTTGTTTTAGGAGGAGAAAGTGGAATTATCCTTAAAATAAGGGATTTTGTTAACTAACTGAACTTTTCCAGCAAGAAATGAGTTCAAAGAAAGTGGTGTTCACATGTCTGTATACTGTTTCTTAATGAAAAACAAAACCCAAACAAAGAAGGAAAGAGAAGAGGCACACCTGCAGCCTGCCCAGAAGGAATCCTCTTTCAAGAGTAACGTGCTCATTATGAAAGGTGTTTTTTTTCTGATCTTGGGGATTGTTCTTGGAGTACAGTGGGGAATGCAAGGACTTGAGGAATATGCAGAAATTGTGATGGAAGGGTGATGAAGACTTTGCAAAATGCTTTCTAAGACCGGTGACTCTGGTAGTGAGGAGTCCTTGTTGTTATGCAGAAGGGTTTCTGATAATCTTAGGGACACTGTAACGTGGTGTTTGGGCTATTAATGTCTGTCCTGCTCTGTTCCAAGGCAAATTCAGAGGGATGACCTTTGGACTTGAGCTTCTCAGTGCAGGCTGTCATATATGCAGGCTGTGTAGCTGTGGGGAGCTGAGATGATGTTCTCGTGAAGCGTGCTGTGCTCTAGCCAGACATATGGCATATGTTCTAATCGATGTGAACTTAATATCTACATGACAGTAGTGGTGACGCTCTTGTATGTGTGCAATGTGCCAGGAATGGCTTGGCATCACTTGGGTGGAAGCCTCTTTCATCTTGAGAGTCACCTGTTTCAGAGGCAGCTGGGGAGTGATTCCAGCTCTTTCAGCACCGGTGAGCTTGTGTAAGCTGATTCCTGTTTGAAACACTCAGCCAAAATGATTAGTAGAGAGTTCCTGGCTTGTCGCATGTCTGGCAAGTGGGTTACACTTCAGAACAAGTGGAACTGCTCTCCCTGTCTCAGCAACTGTTCGTGGCAAAATGAGGATATGGGAGAGGAGCAGAATGCCTTTACTATGCACTTCCTTAAAGTGGTGCTGCAAGTGCAGAACTTTTGTTACAGTTGCTCTTAATATTTGAGTAGTGACCTTTAAGTGCATGCTTCTTTCAGGGAGGTGATATGAGCATAGCTCACACACATATATGCTTGCCTTATCTATGCTCATGTTTAGATGCTGACTTTATAACTTGCTCATATACATCATATATCTATATCTGTCTTACTTACAGAAAAAAAGTAGTATGTAGGGTATTCCCATTTGTAATGGCAAGAGCTAATCCTATTAAGCGTGCTTAGCTTCTTCTGAAGTGGGGTTTTGTGATACCATGCTTAAACATCTTTTGAATGTTTTTATGAAAAGAAAGCTGAAGAAAAACATATTTCTATTTGCTTTTTTAAAGCATAGCTGTACTGAATAAAGACAACTTGTGTTTTTATTCTTTAAAAAAATATCCCCCCAAAGTCACAGTTGCATCCTTTCCCTCACGTTCTATTTTTCCATGATCACAACTCAACCTTTTTTAAATTTTAAAAAACTTGTTTAAAATGCCTGCTACCTTTTTGAATGACTGTAATAGATCTCCAGATCTATATATCAGAAGAAAATTATTTATTTTTTTTAAAGGGAAAGAAAAAAAATAACAGGGGTGTGTGTGAGATTTATGACTATGTTTATACAGATATATGTCTATATACCTATATATAGTTGGAAAAGAAGTATTATTTCTAATAAAACTTCATATCAAGCAGAATGTTTTTCATTCTTTACCTTTTCAATGACATGGAGAGTTAATTTTCATTTAGTGATTTGCCCTCACCCCATCACTTTGCAGAGAATTGGGATTGTAGAATAAAAGCCTTCAGCTTTGTTTCTGTGCACAGGTTAGCTGATAGGAAAGTTTTTTCAAAGTTGGTGCAGGTGAAAACTCATCATGAGTAGCCGGTGAGTTAATGTTTACATTCTTTTTGCATAAACTAGTTAAAAACTCCCAACAAAGCGTGACACTTGGATATGTAGAGACATACACGTGTAGGTCAAAGGGAAAAAGAGAGGGGAAAGGAAGATACCAAGATGGGCTTTTTAAAAGCCTGACATGTCGACATTTTATTAACACTTGTAACTCTGAAATTAGCATCTATTTCTTTTTAAGAGAAGTGCTGGGAGTTGTTTGCTTCAGGAAAGGGGTTTTTGCAGTTCTGTGTTCTTGTATGGGCTTTAACACAGGTAAAAGTACTGGAAGACAAGAAGTATTGCCATTTATGTGAAGCATTTTTTTTGGGCATATTTCAGTCTAGAATCATAGTAAAACTACTGGTACATATCACAGGCTACTAAGTGGCAGATGCCAGATAATGATTCTCATTTACTGCTGCTGATTTGAACTGGTAATTTAATTCTGATCATGTTTAAAAAGGGCCAGATCATGTTTTTCTAGAGCATGTAGTGCATCTAGTGCTTTTTCATTAGTGTTGTAGATCTAAAAGAGCAAGTGATGAAAGAGATGTGAAGGATTTTATTAATTTGAAACAAAGAACAGTTTTATCTAGCAGTTTCCGGTCAAATGTAGAATCCAAGGTTCATTTGAAGCTCATCTCAATCAGCAGTGTTCAGTTTTGTGCTTTTAATTCTAGTGATTAGTTTAGTTTTATTCGAAAGGTAACTCCCCAATACCCTAATTCAGGATGCTATAAATAGGATAACTGCCAGTACAAATGCCATCCCTGACTTCTCACTCCTGTTTTGCTAGGGATGCTGTTTCTCTCAGTACATCTTGGCACTGGAGTTCATCGTTTATTTACTAGTGCTGCCATGATATCTTTTCATTCTTGGCTTTAATGTAACCATAGTTATTAAAACTACCGTAAGAATGCTTTTGGAGATGCCTGCAGGTCATTGGTGTTAGTCCAGCTAGCATTTCATCCTGAATGTAATGAAAACAGTGAAACAATAATGAAATCACAATTCAGAATGAGTAAACCCCGCACTGACCCAACAAAGAAAACACAATGTGAAGTTTATGGCCACACTGGCATTTGACTCTAGTTAAGGAGATGAAAGTTACACAGTGTAACTGTGTCTCATGCATATAATATGTCCTTTTAACATAAAATAGATTTAAGAAGATAGTTGGATTAAAGCACTTAAAGAAATATAAGCAGTTTGATGCAACAGTCTGTATCCCTATTGTTAAGAACACACTTTGTAGCAGACTCACAACACACTGAAGTACAAAATGCATGAAGAATTTGTACTTGAGATGCTTATGAAAAACATGTGAGTAACCTATGAAATGTAAGAAAAGAAAATGCATGCTTGTAAAACAAAGACTTTATCAGGACTTCCTCACCTCAAAATGGGCTACCTGGACATCAGTCAGGGAAAAGCAGGTTGCAGCTTTATGGAAAGTGAAGTGCTGTTCATTTAACGGCTGTGCTGCCAAAGGACCTGGTCGTGGATGAGACTTATGCTGTATGCTTGCAGCACTGGGCACTGTCAGCTTTGGAAGAGTGGTCTATATCATGCTGGTTAATTTATTTAAAGCTTTGGAACTGGTTCTGTTACTACTACTTGGCTGACTTTCTGCAGGTTACCTTGTGAAGCAGAGTAGGGAAATGCTGATAGCTCTTCCAAAATGCCAAGTTTCAAAATACATTTTAGTTTTTTTGGCTAATGTTTCGTGTGTTTAAGCCCTGCAGGTTTTTGGTTTTTTTCCCTGGAAGTAATAAAGAGGGTGGTGGTTGTTGTTGTTAATTAAACCGGAGACTACCATGGTAATCATGACTTTAAGGATACTGAAGAAAATTACCCAGATGTCACCTGTGCAGAAGGTGAGATGGTCAGACTGGATGGTCTAGATCATCAAGCTCCTTTAGATTATACTATGCAACTACAAAAAAACAATTGAAGTGACTGCCTCACAATTTATACCTTTCTCCTGTTATTGCCAAGTTCTACTATCACTGTGGAGTATTAGTATTAGTTCCACTATCACTGGTGGAGTGGCTATGGAAGTGACGTTTCTCTCTAGCATGGCTGAAGAAAAACATTCATGCTGTCCTGGTTGCCTTCAGTTTGTTATTAAGAATCCTTCATTTCATTATGTGACTGATTGCCCTGGAAGTAGATTATCGCTGGTCAGTGAAAGACTGTACCTGAGCAGCTAACACGAGACATGCAGTGAGCTTCTGAATTGTCACTGTGGGATATTTGTGAAGTGTTATGTTTTATTGAGAGTAGGACAGATTATCTGTCTCAAGCTGGTCTCTTCCCTGTAACTGTTGGTAGCAAGCATATTTTGATGATGGATTTGGCCTAGTTCTTGCATTGAGTGGAAGATCAGGGTTCATTGAAGTGCATGATTCCTAATTGTTTGTCAGGTGCATTCTGTTTCATTGTGTTTTGAGAGTTAAAGTCTCCATCGCAGTAATTGGGGCTTGCTCAGAGCTCAGTTCCCTTGCACGGTAGTCTAAACAGTCAAAAACTGCCCTGACAGCTTTTGCTTTTTCCTGACTGGGCATCATGGAGAGATTCAACTGGCATTATCAGTCCCATGTATAATGTATGGCAGGACAGAAATTACAGATAGTTGAAATTATATTTTTACAGAAACCTACTTCATGAAGGAATATTTGTGTTAGAATGCTGTTCTGGGCTTGGCTTTAGCTAATATATTGTAATGGGAGTGCTTGAAGTAATAAAAGCTTGCCAAAAAAATGCATCCACCTTTAGCATAACCTAACCCTATCACAGCAGCAGTGCCAACCTTTCCAAGACCCGACAACCAGCAGCACCCTGTAGCATTAGAACACTTAAAGAAATGCTAATGCCTGAATATCAGGAGACTGTTAATGAAGTCAGAGATGCCGTTCTTCAAGATGACTTCCAGGGGCTTCTTTGCACTTCTTAAAAATCATTACCACTTGAACCCAAAGCCTAGATCATCTTTGTGGGGAAAAAGGGAAAGGCTGATCTGAATCAAAAAAGGGAGGTTGTCTAGAAAACCAAAACTGCTGCTATTATAGATTTAAAAACATCTCTACTTGTATTGTCATTCCATTTAAGCCAAAATAAATATAAATATAGATTTATATATATATGTACTTACATGAAATGTAATAGCAGCAGCATTTTTGTTGGAATTGTGAAGTCATAGTCTAATTAGTACACAAAACTTAGTATTACGTGTCTGTTCTGAGTGGTTTGGAGACCAATTGAAATAGGCAGATAGCACATAAAGGAAAAGATCAGCAAGATGGACAGTGGGATGGCAGGCAGCTGGTGCGTTGTGGCCACTTTGAGTTTCGGAGTGGACTTCTTGAAAAGAGAATAAACTAAGGAGCAAGAAAAAGGATAAAAATAAAATCTTTGAGAGAGACCAGGCTGGGGAGAAGAAGCAGTACCTGAATCCTGCCACTGATGCTGTGATTTGGGGCTTTTTCTTGATGTCCTGGGATGAAACACCAGAGATGGACCAGGACTTGGTGGTTTGTGCTGGGGCTGGGGATAGGAAAGAGGTAGAAGGACAGGTAAGAGTGGGCTAGCAGTGCTGGTAAAAGAACAGGATGACGCAGTGTCTCCTGCTTCATGGCGCTCAGCACTCGCTGCTGCCCTCTGTACTTGAGCCCCTTTGTCACAGCCATGGTGGGCAGAAGCAGCCTGGCTTTGCAGGGTCAAGCAGTCAGTCATGACTTTTCCTGCTCCCATTTGTTTGCTGTCCTGTGCAATTTGTCTGCTTTATCCCTGTCTAGAATTGACTCTGCTGGAGGAGGTTGCTGTCCAAATTAACTTAGATGGTACCAGAGGACCACTGATAATAAAAGACTGAGGTGTGTATTGAAAGAGTGCCAAGTCTGCTTTGTTAGATTGTAAAAACAGTAAAAATTCTGCAAAAAAATGACTGGAGCATGCAGTGTGGCAAACGTGTAGCTTCTGCTGCTGGAATTTGAGCATAGAGTGCTGATGATAGTGTGACTAAAAAGACATGAATATTTAAAAAGTATTGAAAAGAGTTAGGGATGAGATTTCTAAGTGCAAATGTCTTGAAGTCAAAGTAGGAAGGCTTTTAAAAGGCAGAAATGGGATTGCTTTGATATCAAACTGGTTTTGGTTGTATGCCATTTTGATACTTACAACAAGCTAGGAAATTCTCTTGAGGCAAAGCTGGAACATCCGGGCTCAGTGAGTGAAAAGTAGTAATGTGGATCTTGCCGTCTTAAGACCTGCCTTGTGATATCGAGTGTGACATAGTGAACCTCAGCTGAGAATGTGGTGATTGTACCTCCTTTTACTTCAGTTTCTGGGAGATTCTGGATTAGAGGTTGTATTAGGCTTTCTGTGCCTGCTTTCTTGGCTGCATCATACTCACCTGTTGAGGAGGTGTCCTTGACTAGTGAGGTGAGTATACACATAATATCAGCTCATCACTGCAGTAGGTTTGCTGCGCATTCTAGTGCAGATCCATCCCTAAATCTTTAGTGCCTTTAACACAGGTCACCTGAAACAGGAATATTACCAGTCTGGCAGGAGCCCAGCTGAGGCAATAACATGCATCATCAAATTCTTACATAATGCTGTCAGTGGAATAGCTAATGGTTTTTTCTTGTTATCTGGCCTAGCTCCTTGCGTGACATATAGATTAGTTTTATCTTCACTGTGTGAAATTAGGAGTAACAAAACCTGAAATAAAAAGTAGCTTATCAGCTCCTGTTCTGCAGAGGCAGAAATAAAAACTGTGTAAATATTGGCTGTGTTTCAGCATCCTGTATTACAAAACATGTCATGAAAATGTGTACGGAGAAAATGAATAGGGGATTGTACTTCTAAACACAAAAGGGCTGAGGGAAGAGACATGGCTCTGCATGAGTACAGCTGGGAGGTGCATCCATCTCTGCTAGAGAAACATGGGCCCCACTTTTCAGCCTCTGCTGTTTGTGCTGCATAGATTTTTAGGTTGGGAAGTTCTGAACTTTGTAATGATCAGCAGGTCCAGCTCTGTGTTTTCAGATGGAATTCCCCCCTCACTTAATTTTTAAAAATATTAGCATCCCCCAGTGTTATTCTTTACATATAGTTGTTTGCCTTAATGGAGCTTGCTGGGAGGATTTGGGCTCATGCACTGCTGTTGGATCAAAGATAAGATTACCAGTCAATGAAGTGGAAAGTTAATGTTTTGGTGTCCTAGCCACTTATTTGGTTCCCCTAATAGATTTTGGATTTTTTAGTGTTGGGAAGAGTATTTATGAGCAGTACTAGTCACTGTCTGGGTCTCTCTGGTTTATGCATTGTAATGGTGCAGAAAGTGATGTCTTTGAGCACATGGTTCTAATAGATTGTTTGTGCCACTACATAATTGTCTGTAAAGTGTGTGCTAGTAATCTTTATCCCCGAGGTTCTGTGTAAATATAGGGTGTTTCAAAATAAGGAAAACCCTTTAATATCATGAACAGCTCCAGAAAAGTGCCCTTTTTTTTCCCCCTTAAAAATTTAAATAGAGTTTTTGAAGATGGGTAGAATTAATCAATAACAGTAAAAGGTACCTAGATCTATGGACCAGATAATTACCTTAAATGGATGTTACAGGTTACAAAAATAACCCTGGGCCTGATCAAGTAGTTTTCCTTAACGGAAGACAGGCAGCTAACATCTTCTGACCCTTGGGAATGAACTGCCTTGCTCTGCTTTTGCAGAAAATCTCTCACAATTTCTAATTATTTTGTAAGTTTGTGAGATACTCAAGAATGAGTATTTCCTCCATCGTTTGGAAGCAATTTTGAACTCAGATCTCTGAACTAAAGTTAGACTGCTGCTCTTCAGTGTTGCAAATTGAAGTGAGGCAGTTTTGCTCCCTGCGATCTCATCATGCCAAACCACTTCTATTTATACATGCACACCATCTTTAGAAATTCAGTAGGGTGTTTGTAAGGAAATGCCTGCTGCTTTGGCAGCTGGGTGGGAAGGAAAGGAGGTACTGAACTGTGTTTTTCTGTAGACCCTGCAGAAATTACTCCTTGTGGGAGACCTGTGTGTTCTGAATAATCAGACTGCCTATCTTTGCAGCAGTTACAGGTGGGCCTGGAGCTGGTGGGGACAGTGTTGCTAACTTTAAACTAGACAGCTTGAGTAATCAGTGCAGTGTAGCTATGGCAACACAGAGCTCTACTTGGCCTAGGCACTTCTTTTAGGCAAGTTTTGGAGCCCTTGTGGAACTCCAGGCTGTCATAGTTACGCTCCTGTCAGTACTTGGCATAGATCATTTTAAGTTAACAAGATGCATATCCACCTAAGGGGGGGATGTGGGACTTCCCAACCATTTGGGATCAGTCAGGCTTGCTGAAGGAGAGCTGTTTGTGCTGGTGTCTTCAGTCAAGTCCTCGAGGTAGTAGAAGTATTGATATGTCTATTTACTATGTGTGTATTATGAGTTGCTGGGAAGGGTATGTCTGGCAAGAAGTCAGACGATCATTCTGTGCAGTGCAGCCTTTGATAGTCTGGGTCAGATCAAACAGCCCCTTCGAGGGGAGGGAAGACTCTTCTTTCCCAAGAGCAATGAACTTGCTCAGGTAGAACAAGTTTCAGGAGTACGAGGGGGAAGCAGGGACGCAGCTGGAGAGATAGGAATTAGGGATGCTCACAGCAGGAAGACCAATCAAGATAAATTGTGGTGAAGAGGGACCTTGCCTTCCCCTAAGAAGCAGACTTAGCCAATTATAACACTTTAGTTGGAATGTGGAGGCTTGTTTCAACTTGAGAAACGACCAGGAGTGGATCAATTAGAAAATGAGGCTGGCAAATGGGTCATGTCCTTTCCTTTCTCCCATCTGCTGCAGCAGATATCTGTCTTTTGCCTATTTGTTTTAGTTATATTGAGGCATTGCTATAGTAGTTTTCATCCTTTTAGCAACTTCCAGCAAGTTCAATTTTGTAAATATAGCCATGAAGCAGAATCCATGGAAACAGCCAAATCTCAGTTCGGTTGTGTTTGCCTCAGCTGTCAAGTACTGTTAAAAGCAAGGAAGAGAGTGCTTACAATCCATGTTGGAAGAGCTGCTTGGAATTATTGGGAGTTTTGGGTCAGTGGTGGGAAACACAACTGCCTTTGGTGCTGGTGAGAAAGGAATATGCCATTTGGTCGATCTTGCGCTGTTGTTTTGCTTTCAAGAAAGGGTGATTCAGTTTTGTCTCAGAGGCTGGACTGATCCTGGATCTTTTCCTAACGATCCTCACTTAAATATTTTCTTGTAGCAGTAATGTCATCTGCAGATTTGTTATAATATCACATGAGAAATACAAAGGTGCGGTAGTTTTTGAAAAATTGCTTCCCACTATATACACAAAAATAAGAAGTCCCTAGTTTATAACTATTTTCCTTTTGTTTCATCTTCTTATTGGATGCATACATATTTTTAGTTTTCTACCCAACTGGGAAAAGAAACTCATTACTTATTCAATTAAATTAGTTTCTATAAATTAATCAGGAATAATTGTGTTTATATAGGCCAAGACTTCCTCAAGGGGACATTAAATGGGGAGTGATTTAAAATATATTTATTTAGAAATCAATGGCAGTGATTTGAAACTACCAGTTGAGATGAGTGGGGATGGCAGTAGTGGAACAGTTTGTCAGATTTATTACAAGACTTGCAATAAATCAAAGGAATGTTGTTAATTTACTTTAACAAAGAATAAGCAAATAACAAGCATGGTAGGTTTGATAAGGCACAATATTGAGTCTTGCTGAAACTATTTAATGAAATACAGATCTGATATTAGGACTAAGGAATATAGGTGGGGTTTTGTCCTTGCAGTTTGTGTGCTGTCCTAATACCGACCACAGTCTGTATCCCAGGAGTCCAGTTCCATGCTTATAACTGGTTTCTGTGGCAGTTTCTAGGTGTAGTTGCCCTGTTAGGTGAGCGTGTGTATGTGCATGTGCAAATATAAAATACCTAAAGCACACCTACGGAAGTCAAGCTGTGATGCAGCAGCAACACGAGAAATTCAGTCTCGTATGCTTTGCTCAGAGAGTTGAGTTGCATCTGGTACCTGCTATTTTGCCTCTCCCTTGCACTGGACGTGTTGCTCTTAGTCCATCTGATCCTCATTCTTCTTTTCTACCCTCCCTACTATTTTTACTGTCTGTCAGTCCCTCTCACTGTTCTGCCCTGGTTCTTTTGGCTGATGGGATAGTCCTCTTTTTTTTTTTTTCTTTTGCTGTGTAGTAAGTAGAAATAACTCAAATGAAGCGAAGTGGTTTGTATTAACTTATTCTTATATGCAATAAATATACAGTTTAAATTATATCCAGCACAAACCAGAAAATACAAAAGAAAAAATCAATAACCTGATTTCTGTGGTGGTTTTCTATCCAAAATTTGTCCAGTCCTTTGACTTTACCAGAGATACTGAATATCAGTGAGTAGCTGTTTTTGTGTTGTATTTTTTACTTAAACTTGTTGTTACTATGTCTTATTAAATATACAAGACAAAAATGGAGCAAATAATTTGATTATTACCAGTTGATTAGACTTAAAACATGAATTAGAGCCAGCTTCAGCTTAGAGATTCATTCACGTGGCTCACACTGAGGTTGGTGAGAGGCACATGAATATTCACAAATCCAGAATTTGGCCCTGTGCCCGAGTTTTTAGTAGACCAGTGTTCAGTGAAGGCTCTGAGGTAGTAGATCATTTGTTATTTACAGCAGATAATGAGACATTACTTTAATTTTATTCAAAGCTTTGTTACATAAACTCCTTAAGTTGGTAGAGGAAAAAATACTCTTCCAATACATTAAAATATAAATAAGAAGAGGAGCTGTCTATTTTGTAAATGTGTCAAGATCTTGTTTAGAGGTGTTTTAACTGTAAAAACAGGCTGACAAAATACTTGCTTGGACTTCAGATTTCCTTGGTGTGGCATTGGGCTCTGGCTGTATCTGAGTCACAGGTGTGCTTTCCTTCCAGCAGCTGGCTGCTCCAGAAATGCCACTTGGAACTGGAAACTTTCAAAAATATTTCACAGCGTTTTTGTGGCCAGAAATGCTTCTCACCACGTGAAGTTTTCGGCTCACTGGGCTGCAGGGAGTGGCAGGAGTTTTCCTATAAGGTGAAGCCACACTTGCCGATTGCGGCTCGCGTGGAGGGTGCGGTTCCTGGAGCCCACTGCCATTCCCCTTCCTGGGAACCCTGCAGCTGCCCTTGGCCCAGGCAGGACACTGTCCTGCCCAAGGGGCAGGTGCTTCTCTGCAAGCAGAAGGCATCCTCTGGGGAGAGGCTGCACGTTTGTTTTTCAATAACACTGTGTCATTTAACAATGGTTTGGTTTTGAGTTTTTTTTTTTTCCCCTTTGCACCAAATTTCAGCATCTCTTCTAAAGTACAGAGAGTAATGAGGAGAGCAGCAAGGGCTGAGCTGTCCCAGCACAGTCTCTTTAATCATTACTTTTGAAATAAGTTGTTGATCAGTTCATAGAATCTAAATTACGGTTCTTGAGTTTGCTCCAGTTTAAAGGGGCATTGGTCTCCTCCTGCCAGGTATGTTTTGAGTAACCTTGAATAGGTGGTACAATAGGTCATCATCCAGTACTGTGGCTGTGTTATCCAGATAGGTGCTGCATCATGTATAATTACAGTCCAGATATCACTACATGCCATGCAACCAACAGCAGCAAAATTGCCTTATGATTTCACTATGCAAAATACAGCAAGCTGAGTTGAGTGTGATGGGGAGGTTCGTAAAAGCAGATGATTACCTTCAGCTCTTATACACGCGATTGATTTATTTCTCAGAAAAATGTGTTTTCTCTCTTGCTACAGCCAGAGATGACTTTAATGCTGAATGGCTTTAGTCTTCCGTAGGGTTTCATTTGAGGAATTTCCCCCTCCTAGTCTGCACACTGGATAGAACAATGCCCTAGAAATCAAAAATAGAAGTTAGTGTCCCAAAGGCAATGTCTGTCTGCCAGCAGTATGTATGACTTGTTTGGTGGCAAGTGTTTTAGAATTGTGAGCATGAACTCATTTGGAAAAATGTAAAACCTGATCTCTTCTCCTAGACTTAATGCTGTCCTTCTTCCTTTATTTTTATACTTGTATTGTGCCCTATGAATTTTAATTCTTTTTGCATCCTGTGGCAAGTGCATCTGTGGAGCTTCTTACCCACAGTCAGGTTCTCTGCAGCAGATGTCGACAGGCTTAGCTGTTTGCCTCATGGAGATGTGCATCCTGCTATGCATTTATATTACAGTCCAAATCATCCCTGTAGGATACTATTCTCAGCGCAGCTTTAAATATCTGCAGGGTGTCTTGAGATGCGAGAAGATCGGGAGATCCCTGATTCCCATGACCCCACCAGTATTTCCATTTAAAATGGAAACTTTCTGTCACAGGTTGAGCTTGTGAGAGACTGGAGGTGACAAGGAATGTGTGATTTTCTTCTATGATATTTCTCTTTGGGAAAAAAAATAATTGTATGGATTGCTCCTTGAAGCCTATTTTAATTGAAAGTTTTCCCCATTTGCTTTGTGTAAACACTGATTATAGTATTTTTTTTTTTTACCATGAGAGCAGGAATTGACCTCTTTTTAAAAAAAAAAAAATACACCACCACCACTTGTATACCTTCCATATGATCTGACACAACATGATGGAGAGGCTGCAATGCTGCCCTCCAAATGTGTGACATGCTCTGTGTCCCTCCTTAGGTTAATGACTGAGTCCACACCTTTGTAGAAAGTGGCAGTTGCTGGGAAACAGTGCCAAGAGATGGGAATGCTGGATCTTCAGTCTTCTTGCAGACCATGTTTCAGGTCTTAGCTGGAGGTGTGGGAAGGGGGTGGGAACTAAAACTATCAAGGGCCTGTGGCAGGACTGCCACAGAAACAAGTGGTGATAATCTGCACTTATTTGTATTTCCAAAGTTACAAATTGAGTGATGGCAGGTAAGCTATAATTAGTGTTGAGGCAGGAGTGCTGGACCAGGAGGTAGATTACTTACATGCAAAAGTTAGTTTTGTAGGTCTAGTAGGTATCTCACAAGCCATAAATCTTAAGAGGATTTTTAAGTGTTCTGCCTTTTCATATCAATTCTGTATTTTCTTTAAAATTAAATTTGATCTTAGTACTATGATACATTTGAAAACTTGAAATTATATCATGTTGCTACTCTGCTAGTTGCTTGAAGTGTATTAAAATAGATGAAAAATCTGCAAGCCAACTTTGTTTTCTTACCTGGGGTGCATGGCTAAACTCGAAAGCAAGAATCCCTCCAAAAAGTGGCTCTTCAATGGAAATACTGTTCACTGAAATGCTCTGAGTGACTTTAAAACCCTGAAATGAACCTGTTTTTCAGATATTAAATTTACCATGGCACAGAATCTAACAAATAATTTAAATTCATAGGTTGATTTAATTTTGTCACTGCAGCTGAAATAGCACTTTTTAAAATTAAAAATTTAAAATGAAGACTTGTAAGACTGCTTGACTGCTTCCCATCCCCGTCTCTCCTTTTCTTATCTCAAGGTAAACTTGGGAAGATCAGGTATCCATTACAATTCAAGCTATTACTATGTAGTGCCTTGTGTGTACACACACGCACTTCCATCTCTCAATGAAATCTTGTATTGAAGAGATTTGTTGGTATGGGAGGTATAGGTGTACATCTTTGTCCTTATGCTTTTAATGGTATAATTTTCTGGATTCTTTCATCATTTTTTATCATCAATGGGATACCATTCTACTCCTTTTTATGTTTTTCTACTGACTCTATTAAAAAATAAAATATAGCTTCTGTATACCTGTCTGTAAATTCTGACCTAATTGGAAAAGGTTTCACTAGCCTGAATAGTTAATTAAAGCCAAGTATAATAGCTTCAGAGATGCCAGAGTTTAAAAACCGAGTAATGCTGAAGTGATGCTTTAAAAGGAAACTTTCCAAATTTGCCTGTGCAGTATTAAATTAAATTTTCAGGTAAACCTGGAGGCACAGAAATTTGCATACAGAAATCTTTTGTGTGTGCATTGTGTATTTAATGAATATCTGTAAAGTTGAAAGGTTGCAAATAAATAAAACTCCAGAGATTTAGTAGTTTGGAAAGTAAAACCTGGACCTGCACACAAGGTGCTATGTGTGGTTCTACATTTCACAGTGAACCTGCACATTTCTAGTGGAAGGCTGGACAAAACCTATCTTTACACAGGATTTTTTCCCAGGATTCATTAAAATCTGGGTTCGCAGCATGTGAAAGATGTTGGTTTGCAGGGGAATAAATGACAAACTAGACTACTGAAAGTGCCGGGGTTTTGTTTTATTCATCTGAAATGTTTCCTTTCGGCAGAGCTGATCGAAAGAAAAGGAAAGGCTTAGACAAGAGGAGATCTCAGCTACAGCTGACTGGCAAACAGCCTGCACATTCAACCCCAGTTTATGGATTATTGATTGGAGAGGAGATGAAGTGCAGCTCCTGTTCTCAAGGCAAGCAGACTGCCTTACACAGAGTGCAGCTTAACTTTCTTTCTTAATTAGTGTGGAATACATAATGCGTGTGGAAAAAAGGAGGTCTTGTTAACAGGTCAGAAGAAGTTAGGTTAGTCTGTGTATTGCCTGTCCCAATGAAAGCAAAGTAAGGAAAATCAACCTGGATTTTTTTTCACTTAGTTTATGAACATGAGTTTCTCTTTGTATGTATATATATTGTGTATATACATATTTTTCAGTGAGTACCTCATAAAGTTTAAAAAACAAGGGGTTTATCACAGAAGTCTAAATTCACTTCAGCAGAGAAATTCAAAGCAATGAAATATTATAAACAGAGGTGGCTCTGCAAGGAATGGACGGTGAAACCTGATTAAACACCCCAAGAACTACAAACAAAACAAAATACAAACAACTCTTACCTGACCCTAGCAACTACGAACCGGGGTCTAAAAATTATGCTTTTGAATTTAATGGAAAACAGATTATGAAAATGGCATCTTGGGCAACATTTTGAAATCATAACCATTTAGGGGGTGTATGAGCATAAAGAGTTTTCAGTAATAAAGGGAAGTAGTATGGTATCCCCTCTACCCTCTAAATTTAGTCTTCCTACTGCTATGAAGCAAGTGCTTGTCTGTAGTTATGACCTGAATATGTAATACTCTATATGCATTTTTTTTTTCTCCAGAGTAGCCTGTGGGATTTTGAGTTAAACTCAATTTTCATATCTAGTTGGCAGAGAATTTGTGCAGAAATTAAATTAGAGGGCTCTGTTGGCTTCTGCCTGTGTCTGCTGTAGAACAAGGGAGGTGAATGTAAGATTGATGATATGAAGAAGCAGGATTGCCCTGATCTGGTAATGCCATAATAGTGGGGTGACCCTTAAAGGAAATCTTGTTGGTTTTTTTTTTTTCCTGTCACCTTGTGCAAGGATTCTGCAGTCCTATGTTTTTGGTATTACTTAGCATGCTAAGAAGAGACCGTTTTATTTGCTGTCATTATGATTTCAGAACCCAGCAAGTATAGCTTGTACAGATTAGTGAAAAGTTGTGTTGCTATAAGGAAAATTCATGAACATGAGAAATAACATAGATGGCTAAAGTGCCATGTGGCAAAGCAAGGAGGTAGAACGTAATACTTTGCATTTCAGGTATGAAAAATGTGAGGGCTTACTTAGTAAAGGTGGGTATCAAAAAAACCAGAAATCAATACAAAAACTTATTTTTTCTCATAAATGTGCATCAGGAGGTAAAGGATGAGGTCAACATAGTGCTACAATGTAATCAGGATGGGAAATGCTGCATAATAAGAAATATGTTTGAATTACTTGTCTGTCCTGGGATAAAATCTTACCTGAGAAAGAAAGAACATAATTGGTTGGAAATGTAAGAAAAGGTTCAGGGAGTCATTTAGAATTTATAGAAACCATTAGAAAAGATAGTTGCACTATTTTGCAGCATCATGTTTTTAATTTGATTAGTAATAATGATTTGACTTCTGCAGGCCACTGCTCTGGGGGAAATTTTGCAGGGGAAAAACGCCTGTCAGGGAGGTTTATTTGGTGTCTGACAGACTTGGCAAGGACAGATACTGGGTTCTGGTATAAACCTAATTTTAGTGTAAAGTCAGGAATAGAATGCTGGAGTTTACTGACCTACAGGAATGTGGAAGTGTGGTAAATGATACGTTATGTATGTTGTATTAATTCTTTCCCTCAAAAGAATTTCCACTAACTCTCAACAGAAATACTAATGTTTGTCGTTGCAAATGTTCTGCCTGACAGCCTGAGTCACCACAGTGCCCCGGTGGTTGTCCCCCAGCCGTGTGCCGTGTGACCAGCAGCAAATGGAACTCACGGGCTCTGTCAGGGGGCCAGTGGAGCCCCTGGTCACTTCACAAGGGCCTGAGGGTGACTCCAGTCGGATAATCATGTTTCTCGTGTGATGCAGTGTTCCTGTCAAGGGATTGGCCAGCATGGGGCTCTTCAGACCTTACACTGCTTGCTCAGAGTGAACTGACGTGGCTGGTGTTTCTGGAGCTGAAGGAGCAAGGTGCTAGCCCAGCTCTGGGCAGTCTGTGGTCAGTGCAGAATAGACAGTGCTTGAGAGAATTGCATTATGCCAAGGTGTTATGAAGAGGATGAGTTTAGGCTTGTGTTGAAGAGTCAATATTTTAGTTTGAATAGTTTGCTTTCCGGAACAATTTAAACAAATGGTGGCCTAATGTGACGTAATCGCTGCAAAGGAGTTTGCAGACATGAGAAGGAAATACTACACAGGAATACTACATGAGGACAGTTCTTTCCTCAGGTTTAGGGCAGAGACCTTTCATTAGGATGTTATGTGTACAATTATTTACTCAATTGCCATCTTTTTTTTGAACTTGATCTGTGGATTAATAGAGGCTTTCTTTTCCAGAGCAAACTTCTGATGTTTCTGTGTCACCGATTGTATGGGCAGTACTTTATATAAGCATGAAGAAAACACAAATTCTTCTGTGAACATCTTGTAGCATAATGATATTGAAATGAAACTCATGGATGCAATTCAGAAGAGATCCTACCATAAATTAATGAACAAAAAAATGCTATTTTCCACACTGTGTGTGACATTTGTTGTTGTTTATATTTAAGTACACTGGCATGTTAAAAAAAAAATTTGCAGCCTAAGATAACTGAGGACAGCAGTTCTTAATAAGAACAGGTATAAAATTATATACTAATGCAGATAAGACTTCCTGAATATACCTGGAGAAGAGTCCTTCTAATGATAGTGCTGAAGGAATATCTAAGTATTGAATTGTTAATTAGTATAATAATCTTTGTGGATGATGCATGACCCAGAATGATTTAATTCTAGCTTCTGAGGTCAGTTTTGCCTATCCATTCTGTGAACCACTGTCTTATTCTGGTTTTACCACCAACTGTTCCTCTGATCGCAGTGCATATGTCTAGAGCTATACTGCCTTTGCTTGATAAATGCTGTGATAGTCAGCAGAATACATTGTTTTGAAATCTCTTTTTTAAGGTTAAACTTTATCACTGACAAGGATTGACAGCTGTTGAAACTACTATAATGAGGATTTTGCTCCCACTGTCTGTGCAAATTTATCCCTGAAGTTTACTTTTCATTTACCTGTGGAAGCATTTACCTCTGATGTTGTTCCCCTTGTCATCTAAAGCTGTGTTCCTTTCCTTATCAAAACAACATTGGCTTGTGTACTCTATATTAATATAAAAAATTCAGAGTTGGTGCAACAAATAATGGTTTTAAGATAGAAAGGCAAAGGAGGTACTCCTTAAAAATAATCAGGATCTTGTTATCTGTCCTGCAGTGTTTTCCATTGTTACACATGGCCTATGGAATATGATTTGAAAAGAACTGGTGAGCTTTTTGTGCCAGCTGTTACTCGTGATGTCCTCAGCAGACCTATTTCTTCTCGCTGACATACATGCACAGGGAGACATCAATAACTAATGCTGATAGACAGGAGAGTTGTTCAGGTCTAAATCATTTGGTTGCTGCGTGTACAGCCCGACTTGCAGCACTTTGCTAGGAAGCATTCCAGATGCACTTCTCTGTGCTTCCAACAGTATGAATATGAGTTTACTCATTGGGAAGTAGTTTAGAATTATAAACTTCATGGAGCCTTTTCAGAGACTTACAGTACTGCAAAGTTGCAGTTAACCACTTGAAGCCTCTCGAAGGTCAGTGGTGGTTTTCTTGAAGAGGGAGGCTGTCATCCTGCATTTTGTCGATTCCTATTTGTTTCTCCTGCCACCCCCCTGACTACACAACAAAGCCAGGCTTCTTTTTCTCTTCATGGGGTTTGGGCTGTTTATTTTAATAAAGCAGTGACTACAACTGGTTTTTTCCATGTATACTGCATATAAATGTGTGACTTTATAGGACACAGAGCAGAAACCGTAACAATGTATGCAGAATTCCAGAAAGGAGGAGATGAACACATTCACACAGCAGCAAAGCCTTATTTAGCACGTAGACTCATCCAGGTAAATGAGTCATAAGCAGGAAAGAAAAATAAGAATCATAATCAAAGGAAATTAGTTATGGAAAGGGACATCCTAACTCACTTGCTGGTTGGACTTGTCTTTGTTTGTCTTTTTAGCCTTGGCAACTTCTTAGTTTTGTTTTACGTTGTCCTTATGTCATGAAGGAAATCTTATTTTTAGTTCCAGTTTTGAACCTCAGATAAAAAGGAAAAATACAGGCAACTCAGCTCTGCCCCCCAAATAGTTATGTGTAAGAGCTTGTTAATGAAAACCTGTATAAGAAATGTAATATATAAAGAAAAGAGAGGATAATTCTTCTGAATCTCATAGGTCACTTCAAAAGCCCAGAGAGCTTTTCTTTTATTATCATGAAGTATGCTAGTACACATGCTGTTAATATGCATATGTGTTTTTATTCTTTAGTCTCTCTGGCCTACCGATAAAAAATTCCCTCACATTGCTTATCGTGCTTTCTTGTTTTATTTCCAGTAGTGTGACAGCTTAGCTTTACTTATGTCAATTTAAGCTAGTTTACATTGATATATTTGCTATAAAGTATTCAAATGCCTACTGAAAATCCTTTAAGCTCTACTAAAATGGAGATGGCCTAATCTGGAACATCTTTGATAAACCAGCATGACTCATCCCTGCTATGACAACTTCCCTCAGAAAAGGAGTGAGTGGAGAGATTCTCTGGGTTTTTTTCTGTTAGGTTAAATGATGTGCCTTAGAGATATGTCTGTAGTGATATTTGGTGATTCTTTAAAGGTTTTTGGTTTTAGACTTGATTGGTATTTGAATGGCAGACTGGTGGGAATGGAGGTGCTGAAGAGAAAAATTAATTCTGGCCTTTGAGGAGAAGATACTGTGTCTTACATGAGAATACTAAAACTTAACTTTGATCTTGAATATGAATTATGTTTTTTGCTGATATTATGCATAATATTTAGAAAATTAGGAATACTAGATCGTGTTTGTCTTAGGCACTAACATATCCCTGATTATGTAAGAATCAGCTCACAGTTGCTTCCTGGTAGCAAAAGAATGGTGTCTTTAAATGGGGTTAATAACAAAAATGATGTCTATAAACAAGTTGAAACAAAAAGACACAAACTGAACCAATAAAAAGTAGAATTGCAACTAAATGTACGGAATTTTATTTGTTTAGGCATTGATGAGAAATACTTCAAGGTTTTGAATGGGCAGTTTTGTAGATGCGCCCTTTTTCACTCTGTGTATTTACTGCATATACACAATTGTTGTCCGTGTGTGAGTGCAGAGACTTTTCTCTGACTATTCCAGTTAAATCCATGATTGGCTTTTGCAGCCTGTGTGCGTAACTCTACCTTGTCCATGTTTTCTTACCAGTTTGCAGAATTCCAGCAAATTAACTTGTCAGGTCTGTAGTGAATAACAGGAATGGGATATTGAGTGATGGAAGTTTCTAGTGTGCCTTCCATTTCTTTCTCATAGTGGTCATTACTTTTTTCCTCTTGAAGTTGCACTTCTTCCTAATAACGGGTTTTACTCGAGCATTTGCTTTCCTTGAGGAGAATAAAGCAACTTTCAGGACACTTGGAGCAGATTTGCAAATGCCACATAAAAATGCCTTAACTAAGAATAAGAAATTTTCTTACATACTTGTTGTGTCATGGAATGATGCTCTAACTCTTGTTAAGCACTCATTAAGTAAATTACAATAAATGACACTGTTCAGGGATGAGGTACTACTTAGTGTGGCCAAAGGTGATATAATCTAGCCCAAATGCCAGCTTCCAGTTTGTATCAGCTAAACAATAATAAAAATGAAATAGCTTAATTGGTACTTGTGGGATTTGCTGAAAATATGCTACAGGGGCATGCATTGAACTGTATTCAAAATAGCAAGAGAAATATCTGTGCTGTCAGATTTAAAATTTACGTGGCTGAGGGACTTATTTTTCCCCTCCTTTTTTCCCCCCTCTTCCTCTTGACTTCTCCCTCTGAAGCAGTATTTAGGTTTCGCTGGGAAGCATGTACTTTATAATGGTAAATACTGTTTAATGTGACATTTTTTCAGGGAGGTAATGTGCTTGGGAGTGTCTCCTTCCAAGCGCAGTGACTCAGAAAGCTCTGAAAATATACCATGGTGTGGAAAACTTCAGAAGCATGGCAGGAGGAATTGCTGGTGACTAATTTAGTGACAAAACAGTGGGCATCAGATGCATTTTGTGCTTGTGGCTGATCCATGCTTTAACTTATTACATCCTCACAGTGTATCTGATGGACATCAGTGTGATCTGGAATAGCTGCTACCCCTCTTACTGTTTGTTACCTCAAAGTATATATATCTGATATGCATCCAGTATTCATAATCAGTCTTTAATAATCTCTTTTAATATCCTGTCTGCTATATGTTTGCACAAATAACACTGAAACTAACTTCTTTCTTTTGTGAAATCTCTTTATTGTTCAAGATTAGAGATTATTTATGTTAATTTAAAAGTCAATAAAGGACCTGCTGATAAAAGTTTAAGATCTGTTACTTAAAACAGAAGAAGAGCAATATATCCTTATGCAGCACATTCCAGGTGAATATGAAGGAATATAAAGACCCTCAATTAATCATTTTATATAATTTAAAAACCTGAGAAGAGTGGACAAACTGATCCAGATGATGATACACTGATACGGTGATGAGATGAGATCTTCTTGTCTAGTGAAGAAGGACCCTTCTCTTTTGAAATATAAAAGTTAAGATCCATCTGTCTGGCCAAGTTAACCTTTTGGGGATTCGCGTCTATTGTAGGTACGTTAACAAAGATGATGATTCCAGCCTGTACCTTTTGTTTTTGGATGTCCCGATGGAAAAAATTTTCCTTTTCTGTTGCACAGGTGGGAGATGGCATTAGGGTGGGTTTCATGTTTATTTCAGTGTTTCTGAGAAACTTACATTTGAGTTAAATTTTCTTTGGTTATAGCTGTTGAACAGACTCTGGGAAATAAGGATCCTGCAAGCAATTGAAAGATAGAATAACACACACATGAAGAAAGGGGAATAATAATAATGGTGAATTTATTTCTTGAAATAATGTCTGGGATGCAGTTCTGGTAAGCACCAGTGAAATAATTTTGATATGGGATTTGCAAAAATGTATATGCTAGGGAAAGGTCTAGAAACTGTGAGTTGTGTCCTCTCATGGAGTGAGAAATTCTACATAGAGACTATACCCCTCTTGAGTGTCTTTCAGGAAAATAGAATCTTGGCCTTAAGCAGTACTTCTTACCCTGTGAAGTTGGTAGGTGAAAGGTTACCAAGAATGCTGGAGTTTGGCAGAATCAAAGAAGTTAAGAGTGAGGTTCTGAAACATATCAAATTAGATGGTTAACCATCACCTACAATAATAATAAAATATTACTTTATATACAGAAAAGCACAGTGGAATTAACTTCACTCTTCCTTGGCTGTTTTAAGCGTTTTGACAAAAGCAATCTGTGTAAGAACTGAACAACAAGACATATTTTATAATAAGAACATCTGTCTTGGATAAATAAAGTTGCACAGATACATGTCTGGAACAGGGAGTGATTTAATTTGACTGCAAAGCTTACGTATGTTGAGGTTTTTAAATCTACTCCAGCAATCTCCTGACCTTGGATAATGCTTTCTCTGTTAGCTCCTTTAATAGCAGCAATTATTAGTCATTTTTGTAAGAGGCCGGTGAGGCTGGAGAAATTGCCAGTTATTTTGTTTGACCAAGTTAGTAGTAAATTAAAAATTAAAAAAAAAAAAATCTGTGTTAGTCTAGTATGTCCTTTTTACAGCATTCCCTTCACAATTCTAAATGTCATTGAGAGAAGCAACACTAGAACCTGTACAGTGAATTAGCTTGAGATTTAGAGCTGCTGTTTGACTCTTGAATTGGAAAGTAGTATGGTGTCCTGGTTTTGGCTGGGATAGAGTTAATTTTCTTCCTCGTAGCTGCTGTGGTGCTGTGTGTTGGACTTAGTATGAGAATAATGTTGATAACACACTGATGTTTTAGTTGTTGCTCAGTGGTGCCCAGTTTAAGTCAAGGACTTTTCAGTTTCCTGTGCTCTGCCACCAAGGAGGTGCACAAGAATTTGGGAGGGAGCACAGCCAGGACAGCTGACCCGAAGTGGCCAAAGGAATGTTCTGTAACATGGAGCCTCATGCTCAGTGTATAAACTGAGGGGGGAGTTGGCTGGGAGGTGCCAGTTGCTGCTGGGGGCCAGGCTGGGCATCGGTCAGTGTGTGGTGAGCAATGGTCACCTTCATCACTTGTCTTTATTACTCTCTCTTTTCTTATCCCCCTTCTCTTTGTTATTGCCCCTTTCATTGCTATTATTATTATCGTCATTATGTTTTACTTTAGTTCTTTGTTTTTTCAATTCTCTTCCCCATCCCGCCGTAGGGGAGAGGTGTGTGAGCAACTGTCTGCATGGTACTTAGTTGCTGACTGGGGTTAAACCACAGCATATGAAAATAAAATGGAAATTGAGATTAAGAAAAAAAAAGGCCTGTTGTTACTACTCTTTTCTTTTTTTCTGCTGCCCATCAGCAGTGGTGCCAGACAGACCAAACATTTAAGTATCTAATTAAAAATGAGTAAATGTCATCGAGGAAAAACTTGCAAGAGGCAAATAATGTCAACTGAAATAAAAATTTCTCATTCAGTTATAAATAAGGTGTTAGAACTGAAAATATGCACATACTGGGAGCTAAAGAACAGAACATACAGAAGCTGGTATTTTGGAGGTGCCCTGATATTAGTGTAGTTTTCACTGCTGCTGCAGTTAGAGACCAAACTCTGTTGTAAATGTCCTTGGCCAGTCCTCGGGAGCACCCCTAGTAGCTGTAGGGGGGGTTCAGCCTCCGTTCATGGTGACTTTAACATAACCCACTGCAAAATGATGAGGGTGCACGGTGTATTCTTTTGTTTTCACTTTTAAGCTGCTTAGAAGATAATGTTATATTAGGAAATGAGAAAGCCAGTGTAGTAGAGGAGACTTGAAATTTACTGCCCTTCACAGTGTTCCCAGAACTGAAGCCAAGGGTTTTGCTAACTGCGTTTCAGTACTTTCAGTGAAAAGGGTCAGGGCTGCCTTAGTATCTGATCATAAGAGATTCTCGTTTGAGAATGTGTGTTGCACCTCCCAAATAACTTGCTCTGTCATTGCTAGATTGCAGTAATCCACTGAAAGAAGGAAGCAGCAGCAATATGCTGGGAGTATAGAGAAGTTTTCAAATACAAGACTAATTAGAGAAGAAAGTAAAATAAATTTCCATGTTGACAATTCAAATTCTGTGGACTTGACCTAATTTGGATTTTCCTGAAGTCAGTGGTAAAAGGTAACAGAATTGGGCCAGAGCTGAATCCTTTGGGAGTCCCACTTCTGCAGAAATTTAATTTCAAGTTGTTTCTAATTATGACTCTTCTCCATTTTTGTGCTCAATCCCGATTTTCGTAGTCCCTGTTTAGCAGGAGGCACTGTCTCAGTGTGTCTGGGATCCCAAATGGGCCAATTCTAAAAGGCAAAGCAAGAAGAAATCTGGGTAAAAACGAAATAATAGATTTGTCCCTCTTGTACTCTTCCCTCTCATTCTGCTGACAGAGGGGACAAGAGGGAGCTTGAGGATAAAACTAGAGGACAGAAACTTCCCTGGTCTGCATGGTAGATGCATTTCTGAAGTGGCAGTTAGCACACTGTAGGTCTGTGGTACGTGACAAGATTTCATAGGTGTTATCATGAGTTTTCATTATTAAGAAAAAGCTCTTAAACACTGTCAAGATTTCTGTGGTGCTATCACAGAAGAGCTACGTACACATTTCAGTGCACCCTTTGTCGAAGTATTGGTGTTGGCCCTTCAGTTGAAGATGACTTTCTCCTAAGACGCAACCTTATTTTCTTCCAGGAAATAGTATACTGGTGATAAATACATACTGCTCTAGTAATACAGAGTGATCATTTAGATACACCATACCTTTAAAATACACTATACCTTTATATTGGTGGGGTTTTTTTCCCCGTTGTTTAGAACTGCGATGATGGTTTACTTTTCTGTAAGATGAGAATCAGTTTCTGTTGTTAAGTGGGTTGGTTGTTTCCAGGAGTTGGTGCAGATGATGTTTTGATTCAGTAAAAGCATTATGCATATTTATTGTCCTCAAAACATTTGACTGGTGGTTTAAATGCCATTTAAGGGCTTAGGAAAGGCTCCTAGGATGTATTAAAAAAACCCCAAAAAACAGCCTAGAGTTCATAGTGATGGCAGCTGTTATTCAGACCTGTTAGGTGTCCAGTCTGAATTTTGGCTAGCTTACATTAACCATATTTGTGTATTTCTATGCATGCACACGTGTAAATGAGCCATAGGTTGCCTGGATAACAGAAGAGAATTGAATTCCTAAATACATAAAATCTTTAGCATAAAACCATATATGTCAGAGAATTTTGTTTTCTGCACTAAAAGCTACAAGACAAGTTGTTGGTACATTTATTTTTAGATTTAATGTACTTCGTTTCTCTGGCTGCTATTCATGAGGTATTTCATCTTTGGTGTAGTGTAACTACAGTAGTAACTTTTGGTAGTTTAAGTTACATTAAATGCTGATAGACTTAGTTTATTTAAACCTTTTTAAGGTGAATTTATTACTTTTGCAGTGGATCATTGTTGTCAGTCTTGGGAGGCCTGGTGAGGTGTCGCCTTCCCTCACACCGATATGTGTCTTTATTCTTTTCAAAGTTCGTAGTCTAACATTCTGGACAATTCTTGTGGTTATTCAGAGTTTCTCTGAACATGGCATTAATAAAAGTTTCCGTCTGTGATTGCAGTTTCAGCACTATTTTCCTTATTTATTTAGGAAAAAAGTTAAAAAGCTAATTTTGGACTGCTCTTGTAGCCTGGTCTAGATTGTGCTGATCAGTGTTATGGAGTGGACACTGAACTGTTTCTAAATCCCTGAGGCAGATTCCCTCGTTATTGGTCAACCTTGCCAGTTATTTTTCCTTGTTATTTTGTTTCCTGCTTATCAGTTGCTGTGCTACAGCATGTCAGTTTTCACTTTTGATCTTGTTTTCATCTGTTGTCCTTCAGCCATTTCTGAAACTGGTGAGTACTGGCTGGCTAGAAAGGTACTAAGAAAGGTTTTGTAGACTTGGCAGTCTAAGATAACAGGGCAAACAGAGAGAACACAGCTGACCAGTAATGCCATCTGGAGAATAAAAAAGGTTTAGTCCTTTCAAACCTCCTGGTGATTTAGCACATCTCTTTAGTAAATTGCAGGTTTGGCACAGAGAAATAAACTTTATGCCAATTTGTCTGTTTCAGATGTCTCTGTATGGCAATGGATTTCATTAGAATAAACGTTGAGAGGTACAGAAAAGATATTTAAAATTTAGGGAAAAAGGGAATTGTTGGAATCTCACTAAACAGCATTTGAAGTGCCTGACAGAGTAGGTGCCACAGAATTTATCCTCTGCTGTATCTATTTCATGTAACACACGCAAAAAATAACTCTAAACGCTATCAGACCAAGTTACACATTTTCTGGCTTGTTGGTTGACATATCCAGGTGGTGGAGTCTGACCTAATTTTTTGTGCTGGATAAACACTGTAACAAAACTGAAAAAATAATTCTTTTGCACTGTAGGTCAATTCTGATGTCTTACATAAAACTTCTGTGTCACAACTTGAGTTGTGACATTTGATTTTAATTTTTTTTTTTTTTAAACCAGCATTTATTTTTGGGTGCATAGATTACCAGAGAAATTCTTGCAGAATTAGTTCATGAGTCTTCTGGAACAATTTTCATATGTTGCGTACTTTAAGTTACCTTGCAAATATATGCATGAAATAGCATTTTACAGTCTCTCTTGCACTCCCTCTTTGACCATGCAGCTGATAGATCAGGTATGAGTGGCAAGTTATACAGCTCTAGAAGTAAGTTCTAAGTTATAGGTTCAAATGTACTTTAGCTGTGAAGTACAGTGAAATTATAGTTGTGTTTCAATAAATTAGGCCATAACAGTCCAGGCATTAAATTACAATAGTAAAATGTAGTCTTGCAGTCGGGAAGATGAGAGGGGGGAGGAGAAGAGAGTAAAAAATGCAGCTGCTACAGTGGCCCATTGAAAGATAAATTACTGGAAAGGGACAGAGGATGCAGAAAAGGGAAGAACAGGATGGGGTAACAAGTGGGATGGAAGAAAATTCTCAGCAAGCCAGAACAGAATGAATTAGGGGGATTTTTACAGGAAAATCCTTTTTAATTGGTGGAAAATCCCCAGAAAATGTAGTTCTTTGTCTTCCTGTGTGTGTATAAAAGGCTGGGTTAAGCACAGGGGAGGAACATTTCAGTGCAATATAATAACGCAAGCCTTTGTTCCTTCAGACCTCTTTTCTTCACCTTGGGATGTATGGACATTTGGAGAATTTTCTGCTCCTCTGAGTTGTGAAGAGCACAGTGAAGAGAAATCTATTCATAGTGAAGTTATTATTCATAGTTTAAAAATTGTGTTTACAGAACTGCAGGGTTGTTGGCTGAAAGAGGAAGCTTGACTTTATAGGTTATATATATTATAACTGACCTGTTCGGTTTTCAGCAGTAGAAACTGGCATTGCACACTTGATACTGTGCGTATTCATACAAGTTCAGATTTTAATTCACAGCAGTTAGGATTTCCAGTTCTTTATTAAACTAATACTGAAAATAAAACTTATGAGAATAAGGGTAAAACCCTCATTAGCTTTGACATTTGAAGAGTATTTATTTCTCAGCTTTTAACCATGCTGTATACCTTAATATGTATCATTACCACAGCATGGAGTTTCTTACATTCTGTCCTGTCTATAGGCAGCAGCTCCATCAACTGTTTATTTACTGCTTTTTCTGAGGAAGCCTCTTGCTTAGCATTTACAAGAGTTATGTGTCTCACTTGTCAGTGCCTCGATGGAAGAAAAGGTTTCTTAATGTAGTAAGCGTCTGTTTTTTAATGACTTTCAGTTCATAAGAAGAAAAATCCAAATTGGATTTGTACTGTGTCTTCACAGCTTTAGCTGGTGTTTGATTTTTTTTCTCCCTCTCCTATTCCTCTGAAAACAGGAGATGGCTACGGAAGGTACTACTGATAAGATGTGATGCATGTTTAATGTGTAACAAAAGTGCCCTGGAAAAAAGAAAGGATTTAGGAAGTGTTTAAAGATATTGAAGTTGCCTGAGGGACAGCCCTCAGCATGGGAAGATAGAGCATGGTTTAGTATAACCAGGCAGGCAGAGATTAGCTCAAAATGAAAAGGGGAACAAGCCATAATTTTTCCTCTCCAAGGTGAAACCTCTTCAGAGTGTTCAGAACACGATGGAGAATGCTGGTTATAGATTTCAGAAGTGAAAGCCAGCGTGGTCTGACACAGCTGCCCATGCTCCCTGTGCAGAGCTGCTGCAGGATCTGTGGCCTCGTGGGCTGAGGGACCAAGCACGAACCAGTGTGACTTTGTTTGGCTCTTCACTTCCTCTTTTAACTCGATCCCACCTCCTCCACTTAAATGAACCTTGAGAGGGCAGAGTGGAATTAACCTGGGCATCAAATACAATCGTGGTGTTATTGAGAAAAGGAGTCTTTAGCATTATTTACAAGCTATATCCTGGTTATAGATCTGCTCTAGAGTTTTCTGAAGTGCTCATTTCACAGAACTCTTCGGTAGCTTAAAGGATGGTTTTCAGTCAGTATCAGATTTCACCTTAAATCTGTGAAAGCGATAATGATTTCAGAGGGAGACTCTACATACCAAAAGCCATATGTTGGCTTTTTGCCCGCTCTTGTGTTTAGTGAGTATAGTAATTTGCTGAAACGTTCAGTTCCTTGCTAATGCTTATTCTTTTGTTATTGTTATCGTTATCAACAGAAACTATTTGTCAAAACCTTAATAGCTGACTAAGCCATCAGTCTTCACCTGGGTAATTCCACTGAATTTAATTGAAACAGGAAACTTCATATCAAAATGTCATATCTTACCGCAAAGGCCAATTATGTATGTGTTACTGTACAGTGGCTTATTCACATAAGAGAAAAAACAGGCTATGGTCTATAAAAGAAAAAAAAAATCTTAGGTTTAGGTTCATATTAAATTTAGAATGTATTTCATTCCCTTAAGTGTAGGTGTGAGAATATTTTATTCTGTTTTGTTATATAGTACACTCTGAAATCCCTTTGGAAAAATTTGTAATGCCTTTCCCCTTTGGGCAATTAAGAATGTCAATTATATCAGTTTTTACTGTTGGCCTTTCTGTTTCTCCTGTAAATACTATTCCATTTTTCTCTCCTGTGTAGTTCCCAGCTGTTGCAAGGAATCTTTCCCTGTCCCCTTACATTAATACATGTCTTAAAGTTGTACATAGGCTTTTCAGACTAGTTTCTTCTGGCTTAGAGACAAAGCGTATCAGACATAACTATTTTTCTTTTGCTGTTCCTTGAAAGGGCTGCTTATTTCCAGTTGGAATAGCTGTAAAAGGATTCCTGGCAAGTTGGTTTATCATGCACTATTTCATCCATTACTTTGAGAGAACTACTTTAAGATTCAAACCTCTCCACAGGGTATTTCACACGTCCAAATGAATGATATGGACTGTTGGGCTGCATAACTGTCATCCTGCTCAGGGATGCAAAGTTGTACTCTGAATTTTTCCTTACTTGTTTTATCTTGTTCTTTCTTCACCAGTAACTTGAAGATTGAAACTTGTACGAAGCACTTATTTTTCTTAACACTTTGTCAGTTACAAATTGGGTGGACAGAGGCTGACAGGTTTTTTTGATGGCATCTTCTGTTTTTCTATGTTGTATTTGAATTCTTTTTTTGTGATGCAACAAAACTCTGTTAAGACACTGGTTAAGAATGTGCAAGATCCAGGATAAAGGCCTGATTTTGATTTAAGAAGAGTGAGAAGTTCTCTTTCTGTTCTCTTGAAGGAGGGATTTTCCCCAGCCTTGTGCTCTCAAGTCAGTAGTGGGTGAGATAATATTTCACTTTTCACCCCTCTCCTTATTTAAATTAAATAAACAAAACTCAAAATGCAAGCTGTTTAGGAGTATTAGATCACTAGTAAACACCAGATTCCCTCCAAAGCCATTTGGTAGAGATTTTTCTGAGCAGTTGTGCTGCTGAGGTAAGATCATGTCTGGACCTGCTGTACACACCAGTTCCCACAGCTGATGGAGTATTTCTTCTTCCTGCAGTGCTTTTGCTCGCTCTAAGGGGAACAGTATAAAAAGTATTTCTCCCTCTAGGCTCTAGGAAAGAGCACAAAGAATAGCCTGCATGTCTAGTGTTTTGGTAGGCATAGACCTTGCCTGAGGATTTAGTAAAATATTTAGTGAAGGGAGAGAAATAAACAGGGAAAGAAAATTTGTAAATGGTTTTGTTTTCCCAGCTTGTATACGAAAATGTTAAATGATGAAAGTTTTTTAGTTGTTGACTTTGTTTTAACTGTCTCAAAATAACTTGGTATTTGCTCTGTGTGGCTGAGAATAGATGCCAATTACAAGCTGTCTGCGAGTTCTGCAGACAGTGGTCACGGACAGTAGCTTTATGTCATGAGCCTGCTTCAGCAATAAATATCAATGTCTGGTTTGTGTGGCACCACAGTAGAGATCTCTTGATGTTGAGTTGCTGCCTCCCTATTCACTCTTCTTCTTCTCACCCTTTTTTTTCCTGTATCTCTTTGAGTCCTGGAGAACCAGCTGCTCAGGAGAAACAGAAGGTGTGATACTGTATACTGATGACTTCGCCTTATTCAGTGCAGGTTGTGGTTAAAGAGCCTGGAAAGAAAAACAAGAGGCATTTTTAGCTCAGTTTTCAATGTGAGGCTTTGTGATGTGTGTGAGCAGTTTTATGTGATACACACTAGCTGGAAAAAAGTGAACTTGCTCCAATTTTGATCCCGCAGTGTGGGGGTAGATTGTCCCAAAGAGAAACTGTAGGACAGGGGAAAACTGATAAAAATACTTTTTTCTAAATTTGCTTTTAAAGTTTATTCTGTCAATGGTTGCTGGCTTTCAAGAGAAAACCAGGCATAGTACACTGGTACTCCCTTGTGCTGTAGTAGTTGGTGTGCTGAGCTGCTGCTTGCATGTAGAAGGTCATATATTCTTTTACAAAATTGAGGTTGCCTGTGGTGCTTAGGTGAATGCATACATGCCAATCTGAATTAGATTCAGGTAATTAATTTATAATTTAAATGCTGTAATATTGCCAGTTCTCACTTTGATACTCTCTAATATTTTTCTGGTTTATAACATTTACCAAGTGGTAAATGTGAACACCTCTAATAAAAATCTCTTTTCAAAGAGCCTTTTGTGCAAAGTCCTTTTTCAATGTGCCTGTGTAGTTTTCTGTTGCTGTATTTTTTTACCTAAGAAAATAGAGCTTAGTAACAGTGGCCAGTATCTTAATTTCTGCAGAAATAAAAAGCTATTGAGGTTAAAAGTCAAAAAGTCTAGGGATATCCTGTTTTACCTTATTACTCAGTGTCAAACTTTTCAGAGAAATGTAAATGGAAGAGAACCGTTATGCCTTTTTTTTTTTAGCTGATCTGTGAGTATTTTTGTCTTTAATTTATGCAGTACATTTTTAGTTGTATTGTTCTCAGATCATAAACTTTCAATAGATAATAACTGTTAGTGTCATAGGGTTGGGTTTTTTCCACTCTTTTCTGATGTTGCCAAGATAATAAAAATACTTCCTCCTTGATACATCTGTTTGCAGAGATGTCCTTAAGCTGTTTAATTCTTATAAATGCAAAAGTGTTAGCATGTTTCATGATAATGAGCTGTTAAGTAGCCAGATATTAGTGAGGTCTGTAGCCCCAAATCTGCCATGATTTTTTTTCTCTGAAGCTTAAAATATTTCATGATGAGGTAGAAAGAAGGTAAAGGTGAAGTAAGCATTGCAGATCTTATTTGTTATGAACTCTGCCATTTCTAACAGTGCTAACATATTTCAGATAACCTTGGATTAGTTTCCACTCATCAAGCAACTGTTCAGAGCAAATAAGGGTTTCTTCTGTACCGTATTTTTGTGTGTATACATGCATATGCTGTATTGTGTATGCGCATATATCTATTCTATGTATGAAGTGAAATTCAAAATTCAGAGTCTCAGCTAATCATACTGAGTTCAGATACTCAATTCAGCAAACCACTGCCCATTCCTGCTGAAGATTACAGCCAAGTGACAGCATTGGCAGCCTAGGGATGGAGACAGGTAATGGTGGAGGCCGATTTGTCCCACTTTGAAGGAAAGCAAGAGGAAATGCATTTTCTCCTTGGAGGAACAGGTGTTATTTTTGTATTGTAGTGTAGCAGAACTGGCTTTACGTTTTTACTGCATTTAACTTTTTCTATATGGATATGTACCAGCCCCTTGACAGCTTTCCACATGGGTGAACATAGATTCTTCACTAGTGAAGAGAGGAGGAAGCACATAGCCACAGCATAGTTTATCCTGAATTTTCTGAGAACACTAGGAAATTTGGCTATGCTCTGAATAATGTATATTGGTATTGCAGGCAAGACTTGCAAGATCTGATATCTGTATGTAGGTCACATCTACAACAGAAGTGCTGTAGCCTTCTAGGGTATTGGTATGCTCTCCTGGCAAGGCAGCAGCAAAGCAGATGCAGTTGTACTGCACAGCTGTGTTCTGTACTCACCACTGCCTGTGCTGCCCAAGCTCCTTTGCTGCTTCACAACAGATCCTTCCCTGGCAAGTTATCTTAGGGGCTCTGCTTTTTCACATTGCAATCAGTGTTGATTTTAGTGGTCAGAGGTCTGTCATATAGATATTCCTGTTGTCTCAGCACTGTGTTCCAGGCCTCTTTTAACACTAAGCTAGTTAAGTACTTCGGAGAGTGTTTTCTTGTTTCTCTCCTGTTTAGCCATTATGTTAACCCAGTGCTTTGCACTACTCTGTGCCATGGGAATATGTGTCCTGATTTCTGGTAAAGATACTTGATATTTCTAGTTGGCTAGGCTAGTGCTTCTGGACTTCCTTTGGACGTGTAGGGAGTTAATCATGAAAAGGAAGGAAGAACAGGATGTTTCCTGTAATGCTGCTGGCCAAGAGACTAATAAATTTTGTTTCTTCAGCATAATATAGAGGCAAAATCAGACTTTTGGGGGTTTAAGTTTTACAACAGATGGAACTATGTGCTGATGGTATCAAATACTTTCTGCTTCCGTATTGTCAAATGGCTGCTTTAAAATGTTGCATGTTAGGTGTGCTGAAAGACTTCATCCTGCCACTTTTAGAAAGTGACACTTCTGATTCTTTTTTTTGTATCGTTATTTCCTTGTTCCATAACCATACCACCTGCAGAAGTAGTTTCAAAGTAGAAAACCTGAAGCGCTACCAGGTGTGGCACGTTATTAATTCACACTGTGCCCTTGATGTCTCCACGGAGTTCACGTGTGAGTGAGAACTGCCTTGCAGACCAAGGCAGGGGATAAGTGGCTCAATCTGTAGGTTTTTAGAAGTGCTGCAGTGTCAGCAGTGCACAAGGGATTTAGCGTGCAGTGAACACAGAACACGTCTGCAGGCTAAAGGGCCAGGCAGTGGCAGGTAAGCTGGTTGTTGGTGGCACAGCGGAGTCGAGCTGCTGCTGCTGCTGGAGCTGCAGGAGGTGGGGGCTCTGCAGCCAGTGCATTTCCCTGCCTGCAGAATGACTAAAGATGAGAATGGAGAGATCTCTGCTGGCACCATCTGTGATTCACAGCCACTTCATGGCGTGCTCGTTGCACTGTGGGAGTAGACTCAAGCTGGCAATTCTGTGTAAAAGGGGCTGCAGTATGAGGGCTAATGCAGAACTTTGAGTCAGTTCAGCTGCATAACAACAAATGGCATACATAATCGCTTGTATCGGCAGAGAGGGGCTTCTGCCTTATTCTCTGACTACTGTTAATTATGCATCTTTAATGTTTTTAATTGTTTAGAACAGAATAAATTAATTGCAGAATTTTATTACTTTAGATTCTTGGTAAGGGATTTTTATCAGAAAGTATGCATCTGGATTTAACCCAGTTTCTGTATGCTTTCTCTTCCAATTTATGAACATATCGTGCTTTTGGCATTAGGACAGACTATAAGTGAGAAGCTCTTTGAGATCTTGTAGAACACTGTACTGGTGGTGGCCAGCCTGTGTTTGTGGTGTCATTTACCATCTTCAGTTTCCAGTGGTTGCCGAAATACCTGATCAGCAGATAGGTGATTCACTCTTAGTAAGTCCTCTTGCAGCCTTTTAAGCAAATTTCTCTTTTCAGGGGTTTGCTAATAATGTAGCTTCGTGCCACAAAAATGGACCATTGTAATTCGGAAAAGGCACGTGTTTACTTTTTCCATTTCATGTGGACATGAAATGAATCATAAGATGCAATATAGATGGAGTATTCCTACTGCCATTCTGTCAGTGTTTGTTTATTTTATTTTTACATCTTAATTTTGAGGGATACTCGTTACCCTTGTGTATTCAGTACTGACTTCTCTCTCAACGGATGTCCCCATTTGCCTGTGGCATGATCTGGGAGATGTTTGGAACTATGAACACTCTGCACTGCTGAGACCTTGTCAGTCTCATCCCAGATGCCATCACCTAGTGACACAGCCTCTGACTTGCTCTTGCAGTTAGGCAGGACATGTATCCCTTCTGAATTCTTAAAACCCTGTTTGGGTTGTCGATGCCCCAAGGTATTGCCCATCACCCTGCTTCCACTGTTTCATTATCCCTGGGAAGCACTGGTAGTGTGCTTTGTATGCTTACTTCACTTAAACCACTGCTTGATCTTAGACATGCTAAAAGTTAAAAGCATAAATCTGCTGTAATAAATTTATTTTCGAAGTTCTATGCAAGGTGTAGGAACTTGAAATTGGGATTGCAGTAAAGTGCAGCCTTATGCTGTGTTTCGTTTCAAGGCTGTGTGTTAGGGTTCTTGGAAACTGGAAGAATGACAGCAAAATGCTACTTTGTGAAGTAAATCTTAAAATCAGATGAGAAACATGTTTTATTTTCTTTTTCTTTAAAAATTATTTTAAAAGACGGTTAAGGTGGTTTAAGTAATTTTATGTAGCTATAAATTGTACTTTCTTGCTGTTCAACATACAGTTATTGCATTATCTTGAGTTATTCACAGAGACTGCATTAATTCTAAGTTTATTACTTCGAACATTTGATTGAAACTACTCCCAGGTTATTGACATATGGCTTCACAGAATCCCAACTGGACAATAACTGTCCTGTTCAACTCTCCAACGAACAAATACTTTGCTTAAGCCATTGGTGGGAAAGCAGCTAAGGACTTCTTTGTTCCTGAGGTATGAGTAATGTACAAGTGGTACAATATATGAAGGAGAATGGCTTATAACTTCTCTGTTGAATAGTTTAATGCCTGATAACAGCTGTCAAAACCTACCAAGTAATATTTTTAAAACCAGTATTTACAATTTCAGAGACTTTTACAGGGTATATGCTTAAAATGAATATGAAAAGATTGAACTGATAAGGTATGAAACATTTTGATCATTTTGTGTTGAGTATTTCAGAATAATTTCCTTTTTACTCAATATGAGATATGCTAGTACAAAAAAAGTGATGAAGCTATACAACCCACACCAAAGCTGGATGATTTTGAATAAAGTATCTAGCAGAGATAATGGTCTTCAGTGGAGGGCTGCTTCCCCTAGATAGTAATTCAGACAGTTATTTCTGTCACAGCTAGCTGAATGGCAACATAATTTTCAGTGAAACTATTGTGATTCAAACTGGTCTGTGTGTATTGAAGGATTCAAGATGAAAAATGTATACCTGTTTTTGACTTAAGGTCAAATAAAAGTTGACAAAAGCATGAGGAAAGAGGAATACTTCAGAAGATGTTAGATGTTATAGAAATTGTAATGAGCTGAGACAGGTTTAGTTTTTCCACTTAATGTAAGCACGAACTGCTGCATTAAAAAAAGTATTTAGTGCACTTTCCTAAGAACTGTATCACATGTTTTTTCCAAGAATGTGTAGATCCATTTCTTTGAGATGAAAGTTCTATTCAAAAACTACTTTGAAAGTATTTGTCAGTCTTTTTTACTAAGAAGCAGTTAGTTTGGTAACAAGCAGTTAGTGTCCCTCTTTGGTACATTCCAGTCAGTTGAAACTCACTGCCTTCCTTAAAGAATTATTTCAGGAAAATGGACTGAATTTAATGAAAGCCTTGCTTGTCTCGCTGCTGTTTTTTCCATTACATTTCACTTCCTCAACACAGCACCTTTGGCTTTTGTCTTTTTTATTACCTTGTTTGGGGGAAATTCACTCCTGTGAAGTTAATTTTGGTCCCTCTTCTCTTAGTGTAGTCTGTGTGTTCCACAGAGAGTCAGGTGAGGCTTTGTGTCTATCCGTCTTTCTGAACTAGTTCACTCATCTCTTCTTGATTTATGCTTAATGGCAGTGTTCTCTTCCCATCTACCCCAAATAGATTTGTGAATAGTTAATTGCCTGTCATCTAATGTACAGCAGCCCTCTGAAAAGTACGCTACATAAAGTTAAGCATGTTCTAAGTGTATAGTAAAATGGTTGGGAGTTTTTTTACCCCCTGTGTAACTGTCAGGACCATGAGGAGCTGAGCCTTCTGGCCAATATAAATACCAGGAAACAATGTATGTGTGTGAAACAACTCACCCAGTTCATCTGTAGGCATATAAATGTGACTTGACTTTTTAGATGTTCACCTTCCTCGGAGCAATGAACATTGTGATGGCAAAGGAGAGGAGTTAACACCTCTAAGTATTGCTCTGATTAACCCTAAAGGCCTTATTGGGCAGAAAAGAGGAGAGAAGAAACTATGCTTACTGGGGATCAGATTTTTAATTTAACTTAATGGCATCCTCCGTTCAGTGGGAGGAGTGGATGTAGCTGGCCTGACTGAAAAAAACCTGTTTCATTGTGATAGTTACCCTTGCTATCACACATGCAGTTAGGAGGCTGCCGACATCAAGCTTGCTCATATTTTGCAGACCTCTTAGAGGCCAGTTGGGAAGTCTGATTTTTGTTGCTGCATTTTTTGGTACCTGTATTAGACTGGCAAAATTACTTTTCCACGTGGTTGAGTAACACAGAAAACTGTTAATGTTTTCCCTCTTTCTTTTCCTTTATTTCTCTTGTGATGGTAATGTAGGCACATTCTGTGTATAGTGAATTTTAAGCGCTGCCTGAATGTGAATTTTGGAACTGAAGCCGTTGGGGACAGAAGCACACTTTACTGTTCCCTTGCAAGTGTTCTTGGAATGGCTGTCAAGGACGAAGCACAGCTCCTTCTGGTGTCTGGCTTCTGTGGGGAAGATTTAATTTCAAGCATTCAGGAGAATGCTGCTTTAGTGAACAGTTTGGATTTTTACTGATGGCATTATCATTTGGTATGCATAAGTAGGATGTTTTAAGTGGGATCACTGTTAAGTTTCCTTGCTGGCTCATGACCGGTTGTTGCTAAGAGATGTTCACACGTATTTGCTGTGTGAGGGAGTTCATCTCTGTTATGTAGATTTTGATAGCACGATCCAGAAAATATGAATATGCTAATGATTGAGCAGTACAGAGTGGGGGAAAAGCATGAGGCTAAAAGCTCTAGATTTTTTTTTTTCCAGAAATAGATTCTGTAATAATTTTGTTTTGGTATTACAGCCATTTTCTGAAATATTTCTCTAGTCTTCTGAAGCAGAGCTTTCCAAAGGGTGGTAAGGTCATGCCACACAAACCAGAAATCATTACTGCATGGGAAGATGGCATCCAGAATGGGTGGTGGTGTGAGCTTTCAGCACTGGTGTGGACTGAGCCCTTGCAGCAAATAGCAGTTGCAGGAATCGTTAATATATTTGTATTTTGGTAGAAATTCTTGACGAGGTGCAGCGAGGGTGGGGTAAGGGTATAGATTTTCTTACCTAGGGCACAATGTTTATCCACTGTAGAGTGCATCTGAACCTCCACTACTTCAGTGAGCATTGCCTGTTGATTTCCATGTCACTGTGCTTCTTATCAGTGGGTGGCATCAAATGATGGAAAATGAAGCGTTTCTGGAAGCGTTTCTAAGTACAGCTTAGAAACCGTGGCATTTTAATGGCGTTTGAAATCGGAAGTGAGCAAGTAAAATGGTGATGTCCTTCTTTCCACATTTTTTCACCTGAAAAAATAAAAACACAAAATTGTGCTGTTGATTTTGTTTTTGAAGGGTAGAATTTGTTTACTTTTCTGCCTTTAGACCTGTAAGTCATGCTGCTGATGTGAATTTCAACAGGCATTTCTGTGGCCTTAAAACCAGATATTTTTCCATGTTCCTTAATTCAAAGATGAGCTGAAATGGTTTATTTGAATTGGAACTACTCTTTTGAAGAAAATGTTTATTATGGCAATAATGATGATTCTTCATAGTAGTAATTTTATCATAATTAATAATGATTTAACTTCTGATTGTTTAGGTAGGTAAAAATTGGTGTCCAGAGAAGTAAAAACCAAGTCTCCCAGCACTGACCTTGTCTGATTTATGCATACCCTTTTTCCAAGCGTGTTTTTTTTTCCGAGTCATCAAAATATCTTTTCACTTCTCCTTTTCACTTCGTAAATGCTTTCATGCTGTTTTTGTAAATATAAATGCATTCTGTTCCAGCAGTCTAGCAAAGTAATAAATTTTGTCTGTGAGTTTCAGGTAGAGGAAACGACTTTTTCATTGAAGAAGCAGATTTCAGTTTCATGCTTGGAAGAAGTCATCTCAGACTGTACAGATACTGTTCTAATTAGGAAAAATTACCTTGGCTGTGTGTCCTTAATTGTTCTCCAAGTGTCAGATAATAATGACCAACTCAATACAGGCATAAAAATAACTTTACATTTCACTTGTTTGACTTTGAAATAATCCTGAAATACTTTGACTCCGGAAATGTTAAAAGTAAAAAAGGTCACCGAAGAGCTAATCGATGAACAATATGCAATAACTGCAGAAGTAACAGGCAAAAGAAGATGACTTACTTAGCTAGGAGACCATTCCAGCGTGATTTAAACGTTGGGCGGTGTTTTAAAAAAGCAAATAAAATGATCTCTTTCTGAGCTAATGGTGCTAAAATTTCTCAAAGTTTTGACCAAATTGTCATCTTGTGAAATTGTGTTAGGGCAGAATAGATTTTGGTTGGTGAGTAGACCCATCAGCCCTGCATCCCTTTGAAGCTGCCTCCTGGTGGGAATTGTCCAGTACCATTTTGACTGTTCAGATGAACTCTAACAGTGATACAGAAAAACACCTGAAGTGCTACTTTTTTTCTGTTGGACTGGGAGACTTGAATATCTTTTAAAGTTCTGTTCCGAAAGGTGAATATCTCCTGCAGCTGAGCTGTGTGTTGGGCAATACACAGTTGCCATGGTCTTATATCTAGCCTGGTGTAGGTAATTTGGCTTTTACATGGTCATGGAGCAGTAAGTAAGCAAATCCTCATGAGCAGATTTGGAACAGGGGGAAGTACATGTTTCAGCCCTGCAGTCCTTTGGAAAAATACCATGACACATTCTCTTGGTGACTGTAGGGTAGGAGTGCACTGAGAATAAGGGAGAGTTTTATCCCCTTCAGTCAACCACATTGCTTCTAATCTTGTGGAGAGTCCTCAAAATGTCTTCTCTAGTTCTGGCTTAACATGGATTTCAAGCCATTTAAGGGTACAGCATGACCTGAACAGTTGTGTTGGTTCCTCTGGTGTTTCAAGCTCCTGTTTTGTCCCCTCTGCTGGGTAATTTGTGTTTGTAAGTGCTTACACAAGTGAATGTCCATCAATTATTCAATTACAAGCACCAGAAATACTGGTTGCTTCAAATTCTCCATACCTGAAACATCATGTGGTTTATTTGATACTTCTGTATAAAGTACAGAGAACTGGGATGTTTCAGCTCCAGAACCTTGTCAGTAATGCAAGATAGGTGGGGAGTGGTAAACAGATATTTGAGAGCAATTAAAGGCCCAATTTCAAAATCTGTCAAAGGCCCTTCAATCTAGATTCCTGATAGAAAATTCCCAGCATTCATCTTGCTTATGTAGAGGGTTTTGAATGATTGCTGGCATGGAATACAGAGTAACATTCTTATTTAGTAATGAGGCTCTGCTCAGGTCTACCAACACAACAGAATCTACCTGTAAAATAATTAAAAATGGTATTTAAAAATAATAGGGGTTGTTGTTTCCTTTTCCAAGGACCAAAGAAAGATCTGTTTTGTAAAACGTTAATAGAATTTGGGCAATATTTTAATTTCCAGTGTTTTCCTAAGGGTGGAGAAATAAAATACAGTCTGTTAGTGCAGTTCTAACATGCAGACTGTGCAATGCTAGCTGCTCTCCAGTAAATTCCTATGGCTAGAGTCTTTTTATTGCTTAGAAAATTGTAACTACAAGATGCATTTATTCCTAATATTACATCACCTTTTCAAGTTATTAATATTGTCTAGCATTTTTTGGCCAAGATTAACCATATATATCTAGACATGAGATAAAACCACCACTGAGAATGTTAGTGGTGGCAGTTAAATATAAGTGTAATAATTCAAGGAAATGCCTTTCCAAGGGCAGTTCTGCCTGTGCCTGACACCAAATGTGGGAGCTCTGTTTTGTTACTGTGAGGCTGAATTTCAGCAGAGTGAGAAATGACCTTCCAGCCAGGGCTATACAAAACAGTAACATTATGGTAGAAGTTCAGTTTATGTCACTGTGGAAAGTTCTTGCCCTGGAAGGTCCATGAGGCAGACTTGTTCTTGTGTTTGTGCCTTGAGGTGCCTTGCTGCATGTGCTTGCAGCTGTTCTCTTGTGTTTGGTTGCCTTTTCTGCTTCCCCTCACCTCTCCCTTTCCAACTACACTGTTAGAAACAGCTGTCCAAAGCTAGTCCAGAGCTGTAACCATTCATCACCAAGAGTAAATTATGCACTTGATAACATCAATTCTACTGCTGTATCTTCCTGAAAGCTAATCTTGAGTTTTCATATCTTTGCCCCCAAATATTACAGATGTCCTCCTTGGAAGTTTGTATCAGTATGCCTCCTGAACCACTATTTCACCAAGGTTTCTTGTTTTCCTTCAGAAATACTTTTTGCTTGTGTGTTTTTTTTGGTCCCTCTCCTCCTTTAAACAGATCGAAGGCATTTAAAGCAGCTTATGGCATTAGATGCTTTTAAGCCGCTTTAACGCCTTAGATAATTTTGCATTTCTCTTACTTCCCTTGTCCCATTAAATAAAATGCTCCCCTGACCCCAAAACCAAGAGCACAGTTCCATAGTGAAAAAACAAGGATGTGTGATAATGGATAGATAAACTAAGGGAAAACCCTTGCAGGGCTTTTTCAGTGTAGTATCCTGTCCCTGAAGTGAATTTACCATGGTCCTGTATTTACTTGGTCAGTATTTTGTTGCTAACTTCAGATCTCCTGGAAAAATACCCTGAGTTCCTTCGTATTAGCCAATAAGTACTTAATTTAATTTATTTTTAAGAAAAAGCTTAAGGCATTTTAAGGCAGTCTTCTCTTGCACAAAGTTGGTTTTAAAAATAAACCAATTGTTGTAATGGTAATTCTGTGAAGGAAAGCAAGTACATACACAGGAAAAATGTTTTGTACCTGCTTAATACGTTATTGAATGTGCTCTCTCTTGTTTCTAAGCTAAAAAGGGCGAGTTAAACTGAGGGACATTTCAGCTTCAAGTCTTAGGGAATAACCATAGATTTGAATTTTGGCTAATAGTGAAAAATTTCACTTGTCTAACAGAGAACTGAATTAAGTGGAAAGGACAGAAATAAGGAAGGGCCCAAGGTGCTGCTGAAATGACAGAAAAAGCTGAAAACAGTTGAGATTTTAGGGGGCAGGGGGAAGCTCTGCTGCAGAATGTTATTTAAAACTTCAGATTGTCCTAAGCTCTGCTGTGTGAACAGTTACTACTGTGAGGCTGAATTTCAGCGGAGTGAGAAATGACTTTCCAGCCAGGGCTATACAAAACCTCTGAGAGTCTTCCATAGTTTTTAATGGCAGGTAAGAAATAGCAGGAATTATTTATAGTGTTCTGAGCTCTGGGGATAATATTTAGGTCCTGCTGAACTAAAGATAGAAATTCTACTAGGTCAAAATTGTGGCGGCAATTAATTTCATAGTCTTGCACGAGGAGGAAGAAAGAAAAGGTATGTGAGGGAGCAAAGTAGAAACAGCTTTAATTTGCTTGTCATATCCTTGAGGCTATTCCAAAACAAAAAACTCATTGTGCATTGTGACTCTGGGTTTTACATCATGTGAATGAATATCCTTACGAAGTAAGCCATTTCCCTGTTGTGTCATCTAAGGACACATTATCTAGACATTTCTGTCTTCAAAGCATCATATAAATGGGAAATTTTTACTTGCTCACCAATGATTTATTGTCTTCTAGTACGACCTGGTTAATCTGTTTTAAAACAATCTTTTAAAATTAGCAAGTAGGCAATTAATATCTTGACTACAAAGATTGAGAAAGTTTACTAAAAGACATCCTGTCAGACTGAAGTGAAATTCAAAAATTCTTGATGTGTAGTCACATGTTTATTTCTTTTTCACTTCAAGTGAGAAAATGATGTAGAAAAGTATTATTTATATTTTATTCTCCATGAATAAAAGGTTTTCTTGTTATAAATCTGTTTTTAACAGAGCCTAAACTGACCTAAAGGGTCATTAGGATTTAAATCGTGTTCTTCCACCTCTGTCTGCTGGTCTAATTAGTGATTCTAAAACTAAGGTTAATTTTACATAGCATTCATAACTGCATTATCACTAGAAAGCAATAGAAGAAGTCTTTACTTGCTGAAAAAGCAAGGTAGCTTGCTTGAGACAAAAATATAATTCTAATTTTGTCTTGAATGCTAGTCAGCATTGCCAAGCCTTCAATTTTACTGTTTTGTTATATCTTAGGGTTTATGCAAGATTGATTGCGGTGCGTTGTTGAAATATATACAGGCTGCCACCTTCAAGTTTTTCATATGAATCCAGACAAAACTGCTTTTTTACAATGCTATACACAGTTGCAAAAACTTAGTGCTCTTAATTCCTGAGAGGTCACTAAACTCTCAATAAGGGCTTAAATTTCTAATAATTTCTAGTCTGTTTAGCAGGCTGATAGCAAATCTAACTTGAAGGCTCAGTAAGCTCCGCCTTCCATTATCCTTGGTATGGGCAGTGGTGAGGTGTCTGATCCTTTAGGATCCAGATATATAAATACCTCAATTTTGAAGTCTTTTTTACATTAGTCAAGTAAATCAAAGTGATCCACAGGAAACTGACATTAAATTAGTTACGTCTGATCAGAACTGAAAGCAGGACCACTTTCTAAGGAAGTACTTACATATTTATGTTTGTGTTAATAGTAAGTCTCTGATTCTTTAGTATATTTGGATCCAAGAGAAGTGTGGAGCTTTTGTCCGTCTTGTCTCTCTTCTAATGTGACTTTCTGTGCAACATCTATAGGAAAAGCGACTGTAATGATACCTAACTTGTGTGTTTCAAATGTTGGTCTGAAAATGAATACCAGGCAACTAAACAGTAGGATTAGAAACTTGTGCCTTTTATTTCTAATTGGGACAAGAACAGAACTGCTTCCATGAATTACTAGATTCCTCGGCTGGTGATTTGCTTCATCTTTTGTGATAATTTTGGACCCGAGAATGTCTGCAGCCACATTTTCCAGTTCTGTGTGTTTTGGCACTTCCAAGGAGTACAGATGGATTTCTCTGGCACCTGTTGTTGTACATTCTGCCTCAGTAACATCCAGAAGGACTGATGTAACCTACTTGAAAAAAAGTAATGATGGACTGTGTTTTTCATCGCATCTTAGCTATCCTTTCATTGTGACCCAAATGTGACTTAGGTAACAGTGTAGTGGTGTCAGTGCAGGGAAGAGTCTTTTCAGAGAAGGATGAACTTTGTGCAAACGTACTCCTTAGTATGTAATAGAAGATTTCAAACTCAAGTTCATGCCAGGCCCAAATGTTGACTCAGAAAAAGGGATCTTCTGTCTCAACCCTGCAAGCCTGTCTGTTACTTCTCTTTTAAGCATTTCAGTAAAGGTTCTACTATTTAATCTAGTGTGGTCTGAAATTTTTTTCTATTTTTTCTGGATCAAAGAGATGGGCTTCACTGTTTCTGCCTGATTGCATCTTTTCGGTGCTAAATTTATGGTATCTTCAGAAATGTGTACATCTTGCAGACCTAGTTTGATACTCTGTTATTGAAGAATTTTTAATTCTTACGATGGCCCAGATTGTAATGAATAACTCATTTACTTCTGTTTTAAGGGTATCTTCCACTACAGAGACTTTTCTGTACACATTCTTCTCTCTTCTCCCTTTTCCTCACTTTCTCCATAGCAATTACTTGGTATCTGGCAACCTGCTCAGGAAACTGCTGCCTTCAGAACCTGTGTGGTGGTCCCTCTTGTCATTTTAATGACACTAGAACCAAAAGCAATTACAGATTTCTCTGTAGGATACCCTTTAACTCCAGTTTCCTTACCCCCTGCCTCAATTTCAAATCGGATCCCACTGCTAGTGCATTTTCAACCTGCCAGACGTGTTTCCTTCTCTAAGGCTAAACGTCCTGCAAATACAGGCTTGCTTTAGAAAGAAAAAGAGCAGTAGTCTTAAATAATTCTTTATCTGCAAGTTGTCAGTGTGACTTCTGAGTTTATTAGAGGATATTTGGGGTTGATCCTTACAATAACACTGGACGTAAAACCCATCCTGGAGAAGGAGTTTGTTGTCCTTCAGCTGCCTTTTCTTCCAGAGACATCTGTCACATGCGGGACATTAAAAATAACCTAGTGGTTAATAGCCATCTCAAAATAACAGCCCAGAAAGTATTTAGAAAAAAAAAGGAAATGAGAACTAAAATTATATTTCTGAAAAGCGTCACTTAATTACTGATTTATATTATCTTCTGGAATAATTCCTACTTGGCTGCCTGAATTTGCTGTGTGTTAACCTATATCTGTTTCAGCCAAAACCAGTACCTCTAAGCCTGTGGGTGCGTTCTTAGAGTTATATTGAGCTGTCGGCACAGAACCACAGCCCTGCAATAACTTGATGATGTTCTGGTGTGCTACCAGACACAATTTTCTCAGTACGTGCCAAGGTTTTAAATGCTATTTTAAATATTTCTTATATACTAGTCATGTTTTTTGGGATTGTTGTGTTTCTGCCAATCTTGGTGAATTTGATTATTTAATATGAGGCAACATTGTTCCATGTAATAACAGAACCAAAGTCTGGTTGAAAAATCCAATATCAAGAATTTGAATGATGTTTAGTTACAGCATGCTTTTCTATTCAATGCAATTTTGCTTAAAAATACCAGTAGCAAAACCCCACACTTCAGAAATAGTAAAGCAAGGTAATTTGCCTGCATTTGAACAACCTTCCATGAGAAAAAAAAGCTTGGTAAGGTTCAGCATCAGTTTGTTGCAGGACCCACACAAGCTGCAGTTCCTTGTGTAACTAAAGATGTAGCCATAGCTGTATTTACATTAGTGACTTTTTTGAAGTGTTTCCTATGCCTAGGGTGAGAGAGGTTAAACTGTATTTTGAGACAACACAGTGACCTCTTTATTCAATCTATAACTAATTCTCTAGGGTTGAGACAGCTCTCATCTTGGTATTGTCCGTACATACATTTGAAACATCTTGAGAAAACATATTGTATGAATTTCATTGAGAAGTAGAGATAGTAAATTTATTTTTCATCTGCAGTATTTAAAAGTAGATAGATTTAATATAAATGCTACAAGTATTGTGTCTGTGAGAATATCCCATGTGTCAGTCACAGAGGACAAATGTGCTAAGGTGCTAACTGGAAAATACAGTCTTCCTATACTTCTGCTTGTAGGTGATGCTTTTCCAGTGTGCTGAAACTCAGGTCATGGTCCTTTTTAAATACTTCATTGGAATCTGAAACTTAATTTGGTTGGGGGTATTTTTTTTTTTTAATATGAACATTAAGGGGACCATTAATCTAATGAGGCAAACACAAAAGGATGGAAATTCAGTCTGTTTCCTTTACCAGTTAGAAAAGTCAAAAAAGTCATGTGGTGGTCACTATTCATGCACTGTGTACTCTGGGAACAGATCCTTTTACGTTATCGGTGTGAGGGTTGAGGACAAATTTTTGCTGAAAAAAGCTGAGGTTTTTAACAGTGTGATATTGTGATCCCTCTCCCACCTCTGTAACTCTTTCATTTGTGTCACTCCTGACATCCCAGCTACTTGGAGTGATTAAAAAGAAAGATGTGGCCACTGTTGATTGATGGTATCCATTTCTTGCTAAGTGCGAAGCACACAGCCTGCCTTGTTCCGTGTCCTGCCTTGTCTGTAGAAAATTAAGCAGTGTTAGCAAAGGCCAGTTATACCTAGTGGATTAGTGTCTGCTTGTTATCACATCCAAAGAAAGAGTTGTTAAATAGTGTTCCAGATGATAGCAACATTTCGCTTTCATTTGAAAGTATTTGAGAGTAAGATGTATTGAGCTGATATCTTATGAATGCTGTCTACCAGTCATTTACTATGGAGACTAATGGAATGTGAATATGGGACTTAGAAAATTGCTTGCTGCTGTCATGAGGTGTAATTAGCTGGCAGAATGGGCAAGGTACGATCAACAAGCCTTCTTAACAGGAAGCCAAAGTTGTGCATCATGCCCTGCACTTTCGTCTTCAAATATGCTGTTCTTGTTTAAATGATCTATTTGCTTTGAAATGTGCCTGACTTGCCATTAGCAGGAGTGGTTTCTGGTAGACTACAAAATGTGTATTGCAAAGGAAAATGCAGCAGAACTTGTCCTTTATGAGAACAAGAAGCTGTACTGTAAAGATACCTCCTGAGGCTCTGAGAAGATCGTTACATTTCCTCATTCCTCTGGTTCTTGGCCTTTGCACAGAGGTTTGCAGCAAAAGTGCCTATTGTTCTCTGTGGCCTGGAGTGATTAGCTGTAGAGATTTATTAACTATCTCAAGCTACTAAATAGCTCAAGCTAATCATTAACACTGATGACCGCAAGATTAAAGTCTGTCTGTTTATAGTGTGTCCCCTTCAAATGACTCTTGTGTTCAGGAAGAGACAGAAAAACCATGTTCAAAGCTTAAAACCAGTTAAATACAGAAGTTGCCCTATCCCCTTTCCCTTCATTTATAATTCTAACCATTCTCTAAATCCTCAGTCTTTTTATGAGGTTTCTTGTGTATGGCCTGTGTTCCTTTATTTGCGATACATGTATATAATTTGTAAATGAATATGCATATATCAGAGATGCACTTTCAGAATTTTAGTCAAGTCACTTACCAGTTTTGTAAACTTCATCTTTTCCACTGTACAGGGAGTTTGGTCAGAGGAGAGGTTATAATTTTTAATTTGTGAAACTAGAGCTATTTTAAAGAAATAAGGAGTAGGTGAGATCAGCTGAGATCTTCAAAAATGTATGTTGACTCCACTTGGCTTTCCTGGTTTTTAATGCACTATATTTCAGTGTGCTCTAGTTTTAAGACCTGCGGATTAGTGTTGGGGTTATGGAGTTTTGCCATACAGTAAGATTTCCTCTTTATGAATTTATTTTATCTCAAGAAGTAAAATTAATCTGTTTTTATGTGTATGAACTAAAGATTTAAGTATGGTATTGATATGTACTGACTAGTTAGAAGGTTTATTCAATATTCCTAATGCTGCTTTGATGTTTCTATCAGTGGATTAAAGACAGGTAACTTAGGAAAAATTTCTTAAAATTATTCTGTCTGTTCAAAGCCATATGTTTTGTTTTTAGTATTGTTTCAGTGTTCCTCAAAGGGAGTTCTGTTCTTGACTTTTAAATTGGACAGTCTGCATGGGGGGAATAATTGGTAACTTCTCTCTGCCTTGAAAACAAATTTCTGCAAAAGTGCAACATGGTAGAGACGTAATGATATCAGTGACCATTAGTACATGCTCTGATTTAAATAATTCTCATCTCGAACAGAGTTGTAGTAGGTTAACAAAGGCTGCCAATACTTTCTCTGCAAGTAACCCAGTAAAATTGTCACAGAAGTATTTCATCTGTCTATGATATGGCTTTATCATTCTATCAGTTTTATCATTCTAAACCCTTTTCTTGTAGTTCAGTTGATATAAAATGCTGTACAAAAAACCAGCGTCTATACTACGGAGTGTGATAGAGGTTTTCCAGAAATAAGAATTTACATTTCTCAATAGTCTCTCTTCTAGGCCTTTTAAAGTCTTTTTGCCATCAGTGGTCATCTGTCTTATTGCAGAGACTTCAATTTGAAAGTCACTCCTTGTATCACTTGTTCAGATTTGGTCATTAAGTAAAGTGGCAATTAACTTGCACTTAAGTGAATCAACTTAAAATGTTAAGAATATCAATATACATGATAGAAGCTTCCAACTCAAAAATTATAATAATATACAGTTTTATAAAGATCTTATTTCAGTATACCTAGGAAAAGTTTGAGATTTTTGGTGTGTTTCTCAAATACCTGATTTGACTTAGCAGGAAATCCACCAAAACATGAGACCAAAATGCATTAATTATCGAATGCAGTAAAGCCAGATGAGTTTCAAATTTGGCAAAGTCAAATAGAAGTGTTGCCTTAAAAGAGGAAAGGTAATGTGGAAGCTTGAATTATTACCTGCTTTATAGTAATGGAAAGCATTTTAACCTGATTAAGAATACTTCCTTTTTTAGTGAAGTGTTTTCCTGTAAAGCTTAGAAGGTCTGCAAGCATCGAGTGCAAAGGCAGCTTCTTACTTTTTTACTCCATTTGCCACTGAGTTTCTTGGGTAGGAGTATCTGAATCACATGCCCCAAAATCATTTGGAGAATTAGCTAGGGTAGTGTTCACCCTATCAATAAAAAAAATTCTGAACATGCATCCCTGATATATGCATATTTATTTATAAACTATATACATGTCTTGCTGGAGTTCTCGTATGTTCTTCCAATACCACAGTGGGTTGTCTTGAACACCCTACTCTGGAGACCACTACAGTATTACTATTGATCTCCCACTTTTCCTCATGCAAGTTCCTAAAAGACAGGTTTATCGTACTTTCTTTGTGAATGACCAGAGAAATGGTTGTTTTGAGTTAGGGTTTTAAAAGATTTTGTGACTATTTTTTTCAGCTCTGATTATCTTCAGTATTATGAAAAACCTCATTTCATGGTTGGGGTGGGGTTTATTCCTGGACATACCTGTAAAAAGATTGGTATCTCTGTGTATCACTACAGATTCTAACCTGGCTAGGAAGCAGAGAAGCAAAATTAGATGAGAGTGTTATATAACGATTATAACGAAACTCAACCAAATTCCTTTTGTCAGTTCATATAGCTTCTAATTTATTTAGATGTATATTAAAATTATAAAGAGATTTAAATAGAGGAAGATAAATATTTGATTGTAATGACATGGGATTGATGTCTTGTTTTCATATTACAGTACTTGAACAGTAGCAGTTCAGGTAGATTGAATCCCTTATTTAAGCAAGAGAATAGAGCAGAAACTCAAGTGGAATGTCACAGATCAGCAGCTTTTTGTGTTGTTACACACAGGCTAAATCAGTGAGAAAAAAAACGGTTTGTGAACTGGATGTTTCCCTCATATCCCACTGGACTACAGGCCACAAACTTCTATAAACCCAGTGCTTTTGGAGAAACCGAATTGAAGATTTTTATTGATTGTGCGTGCTAAGAACAGTACGATGCATGGCTTGGATGTAGTTCTTTTCCAGTAATCTATCTGTTACTTAGTTGTTGGTCAAAATATCCTGGCAGTGTTGAGGGCTTTCAGAAAAGGGATAGCATGGTGTGGCCCAGATTCGCCCAGCCTAAATGCCATCTAATTCCACCTAAGTCCTTTTGTCTAATGTTTCCTACTGGCTGCATGCCTTTGGAAGCCTGGAGCCAACCAATAAGAAGCAACAGGCACGGGGCCTATTGTGGAATTATATGGGATTAAAACTGTGTAAATCTGAGCCATTGCTATGCTCTTCTGTTTTTTTCCTGGATGTACCCAACAGTGTCAGCCTTATCTGACAGTGGTATGCAAACCACAGACTGTACTGTCCCAGTGAAAATGCTGCTGAGTCTGAGTGTCATTACAGCCCCTCTTCCAAGCCTTAACTTCTCCATCAGCACCTGAGGATGTTTTTTTAGTTCCCGCTTTGGGAATGTGGAGAAAGATTTGTTGGACACTTTTAATGGATGCAGGCAGTGGTAGGCAGGACATTGTTTAGATGTATACCTAGCTGTTGAAGTGGAAAATACTCTGTGTATAGCAAATTGTAAGATTCTTTTGCAGGAGATCTTTTGGAAAAAAAAAGTAAAATCTATTTTACTTTTTTCTGTGGTTCTGTTCTTGAGCCTCAGAAAAAACCAAGTCCTTCAGTATTACTGTTATGAAGTGCAAGATGTTTGCAGGAGTAGCTGGATTGTGGGAGGGGTTTTTTGTTTTCTTTGCCTTCTTGTTGCATTTGGAATTGTTTTGGGTGTGGGAGTGTTGTCTTTTGGGTTTTGTTTTTTTTAGGGGCCTGGGGTTTGTGGTTTTTTGAGAAGACTATACAAAGACTACATTTTAAATCCCATTAACAACATAAGCCAGTGAAATACTGTTTCTCTTACTGTTAATTTCTAAAATGAGTACAGAAGTGCATGAACTAGAGACATAAGTGGATCCCCTTATTAGCTCTGTGATAAGCTGAGCATGAAAAAAATGGTGTTAACTTGCCTACCTCATAAAGCAGTCAAAATCTTCTGCATATACCTCTGTATATTCTGACAAGAACTTCTGGAGAAGCAGAGAGGGAGCACTGTTCAGGGCAGAGAGCAATGTTTGAAGTCCAAAGGAACCGGAATTTGAAATTTTGAAATCAGTATTTTCCCTGTTTTGAGCAGGAGTTTGGACAAAGTGACATTTTGAGGTGCCTGCCAGCCTGAATGATTCTGTGAGAGATTTTGTGGGAGCTGGGATTTAAAAGTTGTTTGTGATATATCATTAATACAGTGGAAAACTTAAAAGAAAATAAAATGTAAATCTCTGCTGAGTATGTGAATTTAAAAAAAAGCCCCAAAGTGCTTTTTGAGCACTTGGGCAAATTAATTAGATAAAAGCTGAGTGGAGACTAGTTCTGGAAGCTCATCAGAAAAAAATCAGATCCTTACCTCTGCTGCTTCTTCCTGATGCCAAATAAAATGTCTATTTTGGGAATAGCAGCAACAAGTACCTCATGCGGGGAAAAAGTAATTTGAGTTGGGAGACTATTTGCTTTTTATTTACTTCTGGTCGCCATCCTATCAATCGACTTGAGTTTTTTCATACCATATTAATTTATCTGTAATAAACTGAAGCTGAGCTGGCTTTGTAGTAGAGATTTGGTTGATAGGGCTACCAGGAGGCAGGAACTCTTGAGTTTAGAGTGCAGTTGGTTTGACCATGGGTGTCTTGGGGAAAAAAGACTGAGGATTTTTCATAAAATGAACAGCTGAAACAGTAGAAGACAAAGGGTAGAAGCTTGTTTTGTGAAGATAGTTTTCCTAAATGCTTAGTCTTGATGGAATAAGCATTTCATACAAAAATGTCTCTAGAAATGTTCTCATGATCTTCTCGTACTGTCTTTGGGGGGATTCTAGGTAAGAAAATAATTTTTTTGTATCTAGAGTTTTGAGGGTAGACTTGCAGAATTTAATCTGGATATACTCTCACAAAAGTTTGTTTCCTGGATGCAATGTTTTGGTTCTACTAAGAATATAATGTGTGCTAGTTTACTACTTTGCGAGTATTCATGCTCAATCTCTGAAGCTTTGTGGCTATTCTGATATTCTGTATTTTAAAGAGTCTTTTACTTGTTTTCTGCAGTTTCTAGGCCCTTCACTGTGCCTCATAGCATGGAAATTTGGAAGACAAAGGAGAAGCCAGTGAAAGGGCTATTAAAGTGCAGATCGTTATGTTATGAAACATTACAATGGCTTATCAAAAATTTACTTCAGTCTGATGAATGAACTACACAAATCTAGAATGAATTCTTTGCTTTGATTAAATAAAATGGAGGGACTTAAGAATTCATTCCAATGCCGTAGGATAAAGTGCTTTTGGACTGTCATAATAAATGCAGAGCTCTGTCTTTCTGATGTAAGTTATAGAGGACATGTATGTTCTTCCACTCTTTCTTGCATCAGATCAATTTAAATTAGAGCTGAAATCTGTCAGTGGAGGTCATTGTTACTACTTGTTTTCACTGTAGTATTTGAAAAGCATAATGGAAACAAATTACATTACTTGGGGAGGGGCTATTACATGCAATTTAAAAATATTTTCATTTTCGAGTATGTGCTGTCAAGTTATTGAATACTTTAAAATTCAAGAATTGATGCAGTCATTTTGTATACAGCTGTGTGTGTATTTAATATTAGGATAGCAGACTGCTAATTGCAGATAATTTCATGACAGTGGTGCCCTAATAGCTGTATGAAGTGCATAGTGAATCCTTTAAAGTGTAACAGTGCTGTGGAAGGATAAAGCTGAGGATATATATCCAGCTTAAAAGGATTATTGCTTTATAATGTATTTAAACAGTTAAATATAGATATTTAGAAAGTTTCATCTAATTATTTCATTATTAGTTTTAATCTAACATTAATTAATTATTATTATTGTTAGATTAATTTTAATCTAACATACTTTCAGAGACCATATAACCAAGCATAGGTTTTTGCATGACCTGTATGGAATGGCTTGTTGCTGTTTTTTGAGTTCCATATTAAAGCCGTCAGAACCACAACTGTTGGTAGCAGAAACTGTTTTCTCAGTCCTTCTATATGTACTTTTCATAGGCTAAGGTACATTTGAAAACCCCTGAGAGCTAAATCTAGTTTACCTATAGGCTTATTAGGTAACAGTTCTGCAGATAATGTGATAGAAGTAGACTAAAAGTTAGTGTCAGCTTTTTGGTATTGGCTTACATGGGATAGGACTGCTATGATCTTGCCTGACATGTTTTATCACTGTGGAAATTGCCTACATCATAGGAGGGGAAAGCAGCAAATGCCTGAGAGGTCAAGCTCAGATAACACACCCGATTGCTTTAAAAGGAGATAATGGGTGATATTCAGATGGTAATGTTTTCAGAACAGGTAGTAGAGGCAATTGAAAGTTTGGGCTCCTTGAAGCAGCTTGCCTGCACAATGTCCTACTGCCTGATCCAGTGGTGAATTTGTCAGAAATCTCTCGTTATCAATTCCATCCCCTTAGTAGTTAACTGAAATAATGTTGTGGGGTGGTTTCTTCACAAAGAAACATAAATCCTTTGCAGCCCTATGAATTTTTGTTATCTCTGTCCAGTTTGTTCTTCTGTTATAAAAATGGGGATTTCTGAATGCCCACTGCTTCTAGTGAATAAAAAAGGAAGAAAAACATTCTTTTAGCACTATGTGGCCTTTCCATTCTGAACTGCAAAGCAAACTGTTGAATTTTTAGTGGCTTATTGTACTGGTCTCCTTTGGAGGATGATGTCTATTAATTGGCAATTAATTAAGCAGTACATTGCACTCCAGGTGATATCAACAAATTCAGGATTCTGGAATATCTCATTTAGTCTTGCTATCACCATAACTCTGTTTTGTCATCCGTGGCAGCAAATGAGTTTTCCTCATTGCTAAAGGGAACCCTGACGTGCTAAAGTAATCACTGGATTATTAATATGCCAAATAAAAATTAATTTCATCAATAAATCACTGTAGATAATGATGAGGTAGAAGAAAAACGTGTATCAGCACTTGGAGGGGGATGATGATCAGGGCTTACAGAGGAAAAGATTGCTCCTTGGAAACAGCAGCACCTGTGGAATGAAATGGGATCAATAAGGTGAATCAAGTGGCCTTCTTCAGTATCTGGAGGCAAGGGTTTAGGATTAGGGAGCAGACAAGCATTGGAAATCTAATGAGAAAAAGCCTTTGCTGGGTAAGAAATGCTGATGACAACAGCTGAGTTTAAAAACGCCAGTGAAATTACTTCTTGAGTTTGTAATATACATCGTTTTTTAGCATATTGCTGTACCTCTTAATGTGTGATTAAAGTAATTACTATTTAAAAAAAAAATTGTCTACTTGTATGGGTTGCAGTAATTGCAGTATATGTCTATAGGCTACCAGCTCTCAGTGGCATAGACGCGCTTTTCTGCTGAGTGTTGTTGGCAGTAAGCTCTTAGCGTACCTTCAGCACCTCTGATCTAATTCCAAGAGGTTTTTCTGTACAAAACAAAGTGTATTTATTCTTTAGGACTAACCTGCTGAACAATCTGCATGGCAGGAGAAGCATTTTGTGCTAACAGAAAATTTGTGTTTAGAAAGAGCAAGTCCAAACTACTGATTTCACAGTCTGACTTTGGGATGCTCGTTGTTTGATCTTGATATGCCACTCTAGACAGCAGTTCTGCTGCATTTGGTGATGAAAATGAGGAACTTAGAAACATTTTAGGAATTTTTTTATGATTTTTTTTTTTCTTCCTTCCTCACTGACCTCTAAAATTCCATGCCTTTTAGATAGCTTGGTGTGGAGGTTTCAGTCTTAATATGCTGGTTCTGGGCATTTTGACAGCCCATAGGATCTGCATAGAGAGATCAGAGGTGAGAGACTCCAAATGTCTTCAGCAATATTTAAATATAGGAAAAATATGACCATGAGAACCTTGTAGATTTTAGTATATACAGGATAGAAATTGACTTTAAAAAAAAAAAGACAAAAACGATAAGAATTTTAAAAATACTGTTTGTATAAGAAAACGTGTGACATAATTCCTACAAATCACATGTCATTTGACAACTATTTCAGAAGTTTTTTTGATTGTAGCAATCACACTTCACAATCTACATGTGTCCATATATATGAAAGTTATTTGAATTCTGATCTTAGCAGAATAATTCCAGTTATGTCCCTTGCCAGAGACAAATTACTCTGTGAGATGAGTTATTGTGCTTGACAGCAGCTCACTTCCACCCCATACCTAAAGACATAATTTGAGACTTCTGATCTAAATTGAATCCTTAATAGCTTGTCACACTTACTATAAATAACTCTCCTTAAAGGCCAGCTAATATAATTATTTTAATTAGGAAATAGTTTTAGTATGATTGCACTCCCTTGTTCTATTAATTGCTCATCACTGGCAGAACTTACTCCATTTTTCCATAGTCCTTAATACTGTCACTTTTCCCCTTTTCTTGCTCTGTCTACATCAGCTACCTTCTCAAAGTTACAGACAAGTGAAAGTTCTGAACTTGTTGCTGTGTGGGCTGCATAGAATTTTTTTTTTTCCCCCAGACATAAGTCTTAGCAGTGGATTTTCAGCTGCTGGTTTCTTTTTTACCAGCTTCTTACTCCTTTATCATTCTCTCTTGTGTTCACAATTTTGGTTAGAAAAATAGGCAAAAAATGAACTTTCTCCGCGTGCCTGAAAGGTGTGTTTACTGCTCCTGAGGTGGGCTTGCCTCGTGTGCCTGGCCTGTGTAATTCTTGGTCATCTCAGGGGAGGTCATAGGAGGGGCTGCTGTTCACCCTCTACTTCAAGAACTATGCCTAACCTCTAATGGATTATTTTTACAGTATCTTTTGTTCGCGGTGTACTATTGCCTTGTGTGCTGGCAAACTTTGTCAAAGTTTATTAATAAGGTAAGGCAAGAAAGTAGCGAGGATAGATGATAGTAGTCAGCATTGAGGTTCCCTCCTGAAAGTCCATATGGATTTCTGTTTGGTATTTAAGAAGAAAAGGTTTAGTTTGCTTCCTGCTTGCTTCTGATCCCCTTGATGTTTCTAAAGGCAGTTCTTGTATTGCTGAAATACTTTTCCTCAAGCTCTGCTTATTTGAATTTATTTTAAATTAAGGTAATTAATGCTAGTAATTTGCGTACTGGGGGGGAGGGGGTGGGGGGCAGGGCATGAAGGTGACCCAGTTCTGGGAAGGCAGAATCTGAAAATAACCTTAAGGCTTTAAGAAGGAAAAGTTTAATCATTTTTTATAATTAATGAATGTTCGTGCTGTAGCAGTATTTCCCACAGGGTACTTAGAATTCAGATTTTAGAGCTCTGTTTGCATCTTGTATAAGAGTGATATGCTTGCTGTGTTTTTTGTTTAATGCCTATGAAAAAGAAATTTCAACATCTGAGAAGATACGAAAATCTTTGGGATGTATATAAAAATATGAGCACACACTAAAGGGTGAAGGATAGAAAGCAATTGGGTTCTGTTGTGTATTTGTGCATTATTGTCATCAGCCCTCTTGTGCTGTGTAGTCTCTGCAGAGACGTGCTGGAAGAGCTCACTGCCTGACCTCTGTGCTCCAGAGCTTTTCCCTCTAACTGGAACATTGAATGAAATTAGTACAGAAGGATGAAAGCCTGTTCTCTTGTTCTGTTACTAGGAAAAACTCAAACTGCTAAGGATGCATGTATAGGGATCTTAAAGGGTGAAGATGGAAGATTTACTAGAAGAAAACTAAATTTTCAGAACAGCTGACTGTTGGTTCAACTCCAAGTAGTGTCGGTACTAAAGCAGACAATAAAGTCTGTATTTATGGACTTTTAATTCTGTAAGACTCAACTACTTAAAAATCTTTGAGGCTGTGGACCAAAGGGGTAAAACTGAATGGAACTCCAGAATGAGGAAGATGGGTTGCGCTGAGCAGCATTTACTTGCTGGGTCATACCAGCACTTTTTCTGTGGACTTCCATGTCCAAATATTCTTGAACTATGCAATCCAAATATTATTTGACTGAAATTTGATTACAGTATTTCCTGCTTGTTTGATTTTTCCAACTTGCTAGAGTTTGAGAATGTTGTTTGAAATAGTCCCTGCTGCTTAATATCTCTGAAGAAAGTGTTTTTCCCTAATCATGATTCTCTATTACAGAGTTTGTGTTTTTTCAGCTTTTAGTATTATTTGATTTTATTCTTGTAGAAAGCAAAACATGAGAGGTGAGACAGTCCAGTAGTTACAGTATGGTATTGGACGTGAGACCTCAGTTAAACCTCTGTGGGGTCACAGACTTCTTGGTTGGCAGGGGGGGAATCTTGATGGGTCAGTGGCTCCTTTGCAGTTGAGTGATTCCATGGTCTTGCAGTTCTGTAAAGAAAAAGTTGTGAAGAACTGTGGAGTCACACTGTAGCAGAGGCCTTCCTAATGGTCTCCAGAAATAGAATTTATCTGATATTTGGACAAGTAATTGATAATGGAAACACTGCTTCCAATTTGCTCCTGCAAATAGTTATCTGATAACAACTCCTTAGAACAAGTTAATTTGCATCTACAGTAGGCTGCATGAATGGCATTTGTGCAGGAGGCTTTTTTATATCCCTTATGTGAAATGTAAACTTGAATAAAGCTCTTCATCTGCTTTTAACAGTAGACCGTCCTTTGGAAGTCTTTATAGAATGATTTTGGTAAGTTTAAAAGATGATGTCAGTTACTACCAGTAGGCTTCTTGAGGAAGTTTTATCTCCCTGGGTGGTTTTTTTTTCTTTTTTGGTGTAATTTAAATCACTGATAAATTTTATCTGGGTTACTACATCATGATGCTTTATATTCCCATTCTCTCCTTGACTGGCAGCTAAAGATAAGATTGATGACAAAGATACTGAGTGGCTGGCAGTAAGGATGCTGTGATTACTGTGTTGTCAGAAGCCAGAGCTGAGGAAGGAAGCCAGTTCGCTCACTGATTCACTGTGGTCAAATCTGGACACAGCTAAACTCACTTAAAAAAAAAAGAAGGAAGAGGAAGTGCATTTTCTTTCTAATGAGCCTGAAAATAATGAAAGCATTGTTAATAATGCATAGATTAAGGTTTGTTTATTTTTCTTGCATTTTTAAATTAATATGCTGTAATCAAGGACTAGTATGATGAGTGATTCTGAAATCCTCAAATGCAGAGAAGTTTCTGAAAGCTAGATCCTTGCCAGGAAGGGTTAAATATTGATCACACAATATGTCATTTTGTGGTTACCTGAATTTCATATACTATAGAAAGGAAAAAAAAAATCTTAGGCTTAGCCTAATTCTTGTTTTATTACCAGTAACCATCTCTTGCCTTTACTAAAATATACAGTCTGTGCCTGCAGCTTTTTGTATTTCAACATCTGATTTTTTGTGGTTTTTATATTTGTTGATTTTGTTTTGGTTTGTTATTTTGTTTTTTACTGTTAACGAATGGTTTTAATGAAGTGCTCTGCAAGAGGGCAAGTCCCGTTTTAAAAGTGACCCAGTACCTGAATAGTTTCATAAGAAACCATTTTCTGCATCTCCCCTGTGTGGTTTGGGAAAACATGGCATCACTGAATGTGAGGTTAGGATGGGAAGGAGCTGCATTCCTGAGGTCGTGCTGATGGCTGGCAGTCTGCCAGTGGCCATTCCTGGGCAGGGATTTCCAGGTGTTAGCAGGATGCAGCCGCTCTCCACCAGTCCTTCTGGGCACACTGCCAATGTATTTTGATTGCACTGCTCTTTTTTCCTTACTTCATTTCCTTTTCAGTGTTCTTTTTTTCCTCCTGCCTCAGTACTGTAGTGATGACAGAGTGATAGCTTCTGTGAAGAATGACTTTAGGAAAGTCAGTGCAGGAGCAAGTCAGTGACCATTCATGCTGGGCCAGATTTGCAAACTGAAATATGGGCAAAGAATCAGTGTTTTCTTGTTCAGCAAGTCTGTGACTTACCGCATAGTCAATGGCAAAGCAATTGCTTTTCTTTGGTGTTACTGACCTTTAAAAGTACTCGGTAAACTCCCCTTTTGCTAAAGAGAATGTGACATCTTCATGTATGAAAAATAAGCTATTTTATAACTTCCAAATTATTATTTGATTCCCTTTTGGGATCAGGATGCTAGAGCATATGATGTCAATTAGACATTTTCAGGATTTATCCTGGTTTTCATGATTTTGTTTCTTGAAATATTGTGTTAAATAGAGTAACAGCTCATTTTTTTAAAAAGGGTAACCAATGATTGAGTCATGTCTGTCTTTTTAAATACTCCATATGAAGTGAAATAAGGCTTGATGAAGTGCTTTGCTTTTTTTTTTCTAATGGAAAGTTAAAAAAACTTCAGAAAAATGAGTCTAAAACAGCTTTACAGTAAGTAACTGGAAAGAATTGTTGTGATGCCTAAAGAACTGATGTACTAAACTGAATTGTGATTTGTGGTGATGTTGGGAGACTATAAATGATAATGAGAAAAAAGAAAGACTGGTAAAGTAATGCTGATTTTTAGGGAGGGTGCTATCTCATTTTTATCAGTAACCAAATTAAACTTACTAATAGCATCCATATTTAGTAGTATGTTTAGCATAAACGTGTTTCATCTGTACTATTCCTTAGAACATAATTTCTGATCCAGTCACTCCATGGACAGCAGGAGAAGAAAGCAAGAGACACAAAATCTGTGGACATTTTACTTTCATTTACTTACTCACTGTCATTTCTTCCGTGGGGAGCAGGTTATGTTCCCTTGCAGGCTGGTTAGAATCCTTCCTGCTAGCTGGAGTTTCACAGCCTCCTTCACTGTAGCAACAGTTGAGTGCTTGGACAAAAATAATAGATTATGTCGCCTTTTTTTTTAAGCTTATTTGCGAAACTCCAAGTCAGTTTTGTCTTTGAGCTCAGTCACCAGACATAGTTTTCACAGAAAAACAGTGTCTAATGGGGCATTGGCGAGTAGGCAAGGTAAACTAGACTTGGTGGTTTTAAGGCTGCCACTGTAAGGAATTCTCAATACTTCTTTCATCATCTTGGCATCTTTGATATACCAAGCTTTTGAAACATTATTTTGATATACCAAGCTTTTGAAACATTATTTTGATATATCAAGCTTTTGAAACATTCTTTTCATATGGTTTTCAGTTCGGCATACTGAAAATGGTTTCTTAACACTAAGAGTAGCCTTGGTTCCATTTACTTCGTGTAACTGATCTCCTGCAAGTCAAAATTACTATTTATTTGGAGTGTTAAGCATCAGCAATCTTTAAGTGTTATTGCCTGAAAAGGTTGACTGTTGCTGAAGAGCACTTTAACCTTCTGCTGGCCATAAATGGCTCATTTGGGCATTATGAAGTTACACAGCACTTCAATTCCTGCGTGGAGTTGTAATAAAATAAATCTGGTTTTGTATGTAAAGTGACATGCTGTAGCAATGCAAGTGACAATTATAACAGTATTTATTTACAGCAGAATTAATTTCAAGTATTGTTTCATTTAGACTCTGAAAGGAGCTCATCCCATTTCTCTAGATAGTTTTTGTCATTCTAGCTTATTACTTTCTTTATAGCTTTCTTTAATCCTCATAAAATTTATACTGTTGTGTACTTCCTCTGTGCTCACTGACTTGAAAAGTAATTTTCAAAATCAATGTATAATTATTATTTTTAAAATTAGATACAGCTAATATGTGTAAGTAAATGATGCATATCATGCTAACATTGATAGGACATGACATAACCTGTTAAGCCTACCAATGCTGAGAATTTAATGCCTGAATTTGCCCTTTCTGTAGTAATAAATTATCTCTACTATTAGTTGACCTGAGATTTAGTGAAATGTTCTCAGTTCCATGTGAATTTTAATGGGAGTTAAGAAATCAAAATACCTCTTTCTTTGTACATAATCAATGCCATTATTCCTATTTTAAAAACCTATAAATGTAACAAAAACAGATAAGGCTTTTATGATTCTGCAGGCAGCCATGGCATAGGCAAGTAGGTTTGATATATCCATAGAATTATTTCGCTCATCACAAAGTAAGGAGTGTTTCCCAGCATTCTGTTTTGACCTACATGTGCTAGCAACACACAAAAAAAATCCAAGGAATATCTCAAATACATGTGATCCTGACCACCTTTCTAAGGCAACAGAAAGGTTTGGTCCTCATAACTAGTTTGACCATCTGTTTTTCTGTGGCTGAAGGCAAATTCTTTTTCCTTTTTTTTCTTCTTTAAAAACATAAATTGCTTATAATCTTATCCTTTTCTATTATGTTGGCTCAACTAAACTCAAGTTGTCCTAATGCTTCAGCAGGGAACTTGCTGTTTTAACTGAAGTTGGATGAATAAAATGCATGCACATTAAATCAGAAAGTCTGTGAATTTATCTAGTTGTATTATTGCTTCTCAGCTTTCTGAAAAAGATCTTGTACTAGAGCTCTGATTAGCAAGTGAAGCTTCTTCTGTCTAGCAGATAGGTAGCGTGTCACAGAAGCAATCCATCTGTGACTAAGAATTACATAGAAATAGAATACAGGAATTGCTGATGAACTGAGGAATACAAAAATGTGGATATAGTAATGGATATGTTTACATGGGGTGCTCAGTGGAAAGGCAATATTCCACATCCCTGCTTGTTCCTGTGCAAGAATAGTTTTGCTAGAATCTGTTTTAATGAAATCCCTAGATGAGTTTAGGCTAAGGGGACAGGGAGGGAGAGAACACTGAAATATTGAGTACTTGCCATTTGAGGTATTACTTCAACATCTGAGTCTCTAAAAATTCACATTTTTCTCTTGTGAATCCTAATTTGTCTCTGCTGGATGTTTGCTGCTTTGGATGCCACTCTGGAGAGTGCCAGTCATATCACCAGGTGCCTCTAATTGGATTAGGCGGTTCCACTCCTAGCTCTTTTCTAAGGAAGATTTATCCTGGCTGCTGTTTCAGAATATAATTTCTAACTATTTTTATATTTAGATTGGATGAAAGCTGTGAGATACCTGCAAAATGGAAGGGGCTTTGATCCTGTCTCCCTTGAAATATTTATATGGAAGAAAAAATGTTTTTGAGAGCTTCTGAATCACAGAAGCCAAGAGCTCAGTTGGATGCCAATTAAATCTCTCCTGACTTGCTTTCCTGTTTGCCATTTGCCCTTGTTTATGTGGACAGTGCAGATCCAGATGCTGCTTGGTGAATAAGCACTGTTATTTTATTTATTGTGGCACATTCTTAAATTATTCTGTAGTTAGAAGTACTAGAGCAAGGTGACCAGAAATTAACTTCCATACAATTTGTGATTGCATTTTTCAATCTGAATATGTTTTCACTGCTGCTGATAATATTTTTTTCTCTGCCTTTTAGTATGTGAAATTAACCTATAATTCTGGGTTAATGCCCATGCTTAGAAATTCAGCAGTGTTGTATTTATCACTTCATAAGCTTGTGTATTACTTCAAGATTTCAGGAAGCTCAATTACATTTCTAGCTATTTAGCTGCTATGGTGCACATTTATTCTGTCTAAGTGTTCTAGGATTTTTCCTTTGGGCATAGCCTAGAAAAAATCTTTTCATCTCTGTCATCCTGCAAAATGGTAGGAAGAATTGTTGGGCTAGTTTCGAAAGACTAATTCTCCCTCAATCACTAAGAGAACTGTTTCATCTTAGGTCCCCATGTCACACTGTCAGAAAGTCTTCTATGATAGGTAGATAATGTCTTACTTTTGCTCGTGACTTTATGAAATCTTTAGATACTTGTGACAAATCAACTGCTGGCCTAAACTGGTGATCTTTTCCTCTTACTTCCCAAGTAATTCTTTCAGCCAATGGATGGTTTTGAACATTTTTCTCTGAAGGTCTTTTCTCTTTCACCCAAGCGAGGTGGAATACTTGTAATTTAAAAAACCAAAATGAAAACAAGCTAACACCCCCCACCCACCCAACAGGCTCATAAATGATTAGCAGTTTTCTAAGGTGCTTTAACTTTTTTTTCCCCCAGAAGGTATGTGCTTAGCTATTTCCGTTTCTGCAAAAAAATCTAGGCTACTTAAGAGGCAGTACCAGTTGAAACCTTGTAGCTTTAATATGTACCATTAATCGTAATTGTTTCAACAACTTTAGCTAATATTGATTCTGTGGCAGTAAAATAGTAGAACTCTGTAACTGACCAAGTCTATAATCTTTGTAATTTTCTGACGTTTAGTTCTGTTGTCTTCAAATTTTATATGATAAAAAGGTAATCTTACCTAAAAAAAAAAAAAAGTTTTTTGTTCCTTTGAATGGACAAAGCAGTAATGATGCTGTCAAACACTTGAGTGTACTTCATCCAGCCTTAGTTCTGAGCTGCTTCTGAGTTAGATTCAGTCTCTGTGCAGTGTCAGTTTTACCTGGCAATAAGGTAACTCCACCTCGGAAGCTGGTCTTCAGGCCATTCTTCTCGAAACAGCTGGGAAATGCCCTACAGCTTGGAAACAAGTTCCTTCTGATACATCAATAAATGGTGACAGTTTTGAAACTGGAAAACTCCTTAAACATAGTTCTGTTGTGAAAAAGACATAGTCTTGACTTGTGTAAGCTGATGTATTAACATGGAGTAAAATTGTAGTGAAGCTGGTGCAGTTTGTAGGATTTAAATGTGTTAAAGGCAAAGATTATGTTGCATCTTTTCCTAGTAATTATTTCTAGAATTAAAAAAGGCTTTGTTCGAGGGTGTTAAGTTGATTACTAGAAATCCTGAAATAAGAATTTATTTTTCTTCCAATGGGGAGAGCAAGCTTATGATAGAAAAATAAGTAGGGGAAAAATCCCCCTCAGCCCCCTAGCATTGATGAATAACGATCTCATGAAAGGATTTGTATAATATTCCACTTGTGTAATATTCTCCACTTTGCTCAAGATTTCTGATCCAAAATGTAAAGCTTTTTCTTAATTTGTTTGTGAAATATTAAGAAAAATGCATGCCATATTGATCCTTTTGGGGAGGGCAATTGCCAAAAGCAAACTGTGTTCTAAATCAAGTATTAGTCTGTGAGAACACATGGTGGAAGCTGGGTGTGTGAAGTTGGGTGTGAGTGGGTTTTTTGGTAGGTTTTTATTTTTGGCCTGTCTGGCAGCAGCACTTAACCATCCTTCAGAGAGCTTTGTTTAGAAATAATGGCAGAAAGTATTTCATAAGCTACCAAATTTGAAAAGCCAGTAAGTGCTAAATGGAGTTTTTGTTTTGTGATGGATGACCCCTATAACATTGTGTGGTTTGTCTTTAGTTGGATCATCTGTTTAAATATGTGTTAAATGTTCCTCAATGAAGCCTTATCAAATAAGAGTTTTACATGTTGCATTTCTGAATTGAGTAGTAATTTACATGTTTGAAGTATGAAAAACAATAATGCAAGTTTTCATTTCTGCTGTGCTCTATAAATTAGGTTGCATTTACAGTGAAAGGGACATAATAGCTTACATTTATTTCAAACCCAGGGATGTTTTTTGGCCACTTGACATTGATGAGGATAATGGCAAGAACATGGGCAAAGTTAACTGTAAAAGCTGATGCCATACTCTTCATCATAGCAAAGTGGCTTTGAATTTTTATTTTTTTTTTTTATTTCCTTCAAATATTTAGGAAGGAAATCCTAAACCACCAGTCGACAGGTATTACTCATTGCAAGTTCTCCTGGCGGAAAGCTCTGACTGAAGATGTGGCAATTTGCCACTGCTGCTGCAATGTAGCTGCATGATTCTGAGACAAGTACTCTGATCTTTCTTAGCATCCTTTCTTTTTCCTTTTTTTTTTTTTTTTGTTCGTTAGGATATTTCTAGCAAGTAGAACCTTATATTTTTATTCTTATTCAGAAACCTGTCTATACTATGAACCTCATCTTGCATCTGTTGGGCTTAAGTTGGCTTTTTCTTAAGCTAGTCATACAGAATGAAAAAAAAAAATCAAACTGCAGTTCCTGTTTGTTCCTTGAAATAATGTTTCCTTGGGTTGAAGCCACAAAAGAATGAAAACTGAATGGATAGACAAAACCAGAATTACATGAATGAGATTACATGCCTGACCTAGTTTTCAGAGACTACACAGGCTTGAATGACTGCAGTAGCAGCATTAGAAAAATATGTTAAAAAGTTTAGATACTATCTGATTTTTTAATTGTGGTGGTTTTTTAAGATTTCAAATGCAATAATCATAAAATGTTGTTTGGTTTATTTATTTTATGTTGAAGCTAGTGACTTTTAATATAAATTTGTCAAATAGTCCTTTTGCTTCATTGAAACACATTGATAGCCAGGTTTAAGAATGAGACATGGCTACATCTGCTGGGAAATACTACAAGCAAGGATTTTACACTCCTTAGTATTACCTGTGAAGAACGAAAACAAATTATCATTTCATTGCCTAGCTAGACTGGGATGGACAGTACCTCAAAGGGGACAAAGGAAGAGTACAAGCAAAAAATAACCAAACCTCAAACAAATAATGAATTTATTCCTTGTTACTGGTAGTATTACTATTTTTTAAAAATTAAGATAATTGAGCCCATGTTTATAGACCTGCTGGAACTTACTTGACCCACTTGACTTGTAAAGACTGCTTTTTATGAAAAACCAGGGCTACTGCTGTATGTGCTTATTCTTTATTTATTTTAAAATTTTATTGGCATTACTCCTCATTTACATTGCTATTACCACACACACGATAATGTTCTAGAAAATATATGTAATGCCAGAAATGTAAACTTGAATAAATTGAAAACTGGGACATATCTTTGGCAAATAATGATGTGGTTTGAGGACATTTTATCTTTTTTTTGATGACTGTTGGAAGAACAGAGCTAATATAAGAGATAATGATTTGCAATTATAATAATTCCCAGAGCTGCTAAAGTGAGCCTTTATGGTAGGAGGTATTCCATAACTACATAGCATCTGAGCCAGGAAAAGAACTTGGTAATGTCATTAGACTTCTGTGCTTCTGTGGGAAATGAAATTTCAAATGTTTTCAATACATGTGTGTGCATTGTATAAGTGGCACCTTTTAAAGATCTGAACTCTTTGACATAAAGAAAAAGAAAGACGCAAGTGATGTAACAGTAGACTAATTAATAATAAGTTTCATCTTTCTGTGATAATTTTGCTAATAAAGAGTCTAGAAATGCAAAAGCTGGAGGAAGTAACATGCTAGTGAATGGAGAATGTTTGGATGTGAATTACTTGTCAGTTGTGATAATTTTCTTTCTTGAAGGGGTTTACGCTTTCTCAGGCTCTCCCTTCTTTGTGTGCTTTGTGTTTTTAAAACGCTTAAGTTCTTAAGGGACAGGTGTTACATGCAATAATAAACTTCTAAATTGTCAGTTTTCAAAGCCCTGATTGTGCTTGGACATCCCAAACACAGTTGGTACAGATAACATTTGAGAGATTTTCAGTTTAGGAAAGAAAATCAGATATTGCCTGCTGTGTAGCATGGGACATTTGTCTTGCCTATGCCAACTGAAATTCTACTTGGAATTTATTTGTCTATGTGTTCTTTGGCTTCTGGTTGTAGTCTTTGAATTGTATTTCTCTCCTGGTTTTTTTATGGGGAAGTTTTATAAGCATCAGGAATACGTTATTCTAAACCATCTACTAATTTTAGAGAATGCTGTGTTCATATTTAGTTAAAAGCTTTGGGGCTAGCACTGACCCACCCTACTGGAGGGCAGCAATGAACTTCTAAAGGATCATACTATGCTCTTGGTTTCTACTTTTATGTAGATCCATAGACGTTTTCTAAGGAATTATAATTTATTTTCTGAAATGTGACTGAAGGTGGTTCTTAGGCTTCAGCTGTGTTTTCCATCAAACAGCACTTTCCTGGAAATGCCATAGAAAGAATTAAAAGTCCAAAAAGAACAGCTGAGAAAAGCCTACCTTACCTAAACCTATTTCTGGGAAAACCTCTACAGAGAAAAGCAGCTTTGCAGACTTCCATAGTATTTAAATAAGCAAAGATTTGGAATTGGTCAGTTGCTTCATAATGAGTACTTGGTGCATTTCATAGTTCAGAAACCACTGCAGTTGCCTTTTGATTTGTCTCCAAGCATGCCGAAAGGGAAGAAAGGGATTGTTGAGCCAAATTCTCTTGATTCAATGCTGTGCAGTGTTCTAACCACTCCCATTTTTGAAATGCAGCACATCTTATTGCAATGTAGTTAATTTTCCCTCTTGGAAACCAGAACTGGAATTCACAGTTGCCCTAAAGTCGGTGTCACTGGGAAATGTCTGAACTCCCTTGTTTTCCAGTTTCCTTGTTCCTAAAACAGGAATAATGCATATCTGAGAGGAATCTGACTTTTTATTTAGTTATTTTTCATATCCTTACCTGAGGACAGTACAGAAGGCAGTTGTATACTGTGATTAAAGCATATTATTTGGTGGGAAGCAGTAACCTTGCCAGGAGAATGTTATGATGCAAGGTTCTGTAGGTTTCATGTTTCAATGTACTATTTCTGCAAAATTGTAGTTAAAGGCTGTATTTTGGTTCGTCTTTCTCTCAGGGATTTCAATCTTGTGCATTTTCAGATTATGTAATGTTAAGAGCTCTTGTTATTTTTCATCCATCACCGTAGAGACATAGTTTTACCTTCTGGTGCTGTGTGGATGCATCAGAATTTTGTCTTTCACTTAAAATAAAAATGTGTTTCTCATCTTTTTGATTCTGATTTTTCAAAAATAAACCGTATAACATGATAACAAAGTATAAAAGTCTGATGTGCAAGAAGAAGGGGAATATTATCTTCATAATAGATAATAGCCCAAGCAGTTTGAATGTGCAAGACTAAGTATTTTAATACCTCATCGTTTTTTATCTTCCTTATCTACATGCAAGAATGGTATTTTCACTCAGTATATCTAGCTTTTTTTTTTTTTTGTAGACAGAAACAGGCTTTGGACTTGGGAGAGCAGTGTACCTGTTTTTTGCTTTAAACTCCCATCTCCTCTTCCATCATGTTTGTGTTGCAATTCTTGTAAGGGAATTTCAGTTTCAGCTAACTTTATGTACAGAATCCCAGGACAATAGTATTCATTCATTTCTTCTAGTGAATTTTGTAATTAAAATGCAATACAGCAGTTAATAGTGTGCAGTAAAGTGCTTTTTTATGTTGAAGACTATACAGTTATGACTTAGCCCTTAAAATAAGAACCAGTTGTGCTATGCATTATTAGGCAGTATTAGCTGCATAGACCTTTTATGATTGTATCAGAACCTGTAGAGAGTTCTGAAAATAAGAAATAAAAATCACAGTAAACTGTATTGATACATGGAATGAAAAGAGTGTTTGCTAAAGTGTCCTTTTCTGTCATTCAGAATTTTCCTCCGACTTTATACAATGCTTTATATGGTGAAATTGTCCTAACTTGACTTCCGTAAAGGAGTGATTTTTGAGTTTGAAAAGTTCAAATGTCACAGTATTGGAGGGACAAATGGGAAGAGATGGGATTTAAGTGATCTCCCTCACCCCCAAATCTCCATAAAGACAGCTGAAATGTTGAATTATTACAGTTTGACATAAAAATAGCTCTGGTTGCTAGGCAATGATGAAGATTTGTTCTATAGGAAACCAGATTTGTGTTGCCCAGGATCTAAAATTGTATGCCTGTCGTGTGTGTGTTTGTTTCTGTATATACGAATGCATGTGTGTATATGTGTACATACATATATATATATGTTTGCTAAATTCATAAGTAAGTATGAACTTGCAAGTTTGCATACATTAGTGGCTTGGTTTTTTTCCACTTCTTAGATTTCATATGTGAGTATAGCGAAGACTCGTTTGTTCCAAGCCCTCTCATTCTTGGCATGTCTGGAGTGCCTCAGTTCTCCCAGTTTTTTTTTTTTTCTCATTTTGCATCTCCTGTTTACTCTAGCTATTAGATACGCTCGTTAATTATGCAGAAAGCTCTCCTCCTTAAAAATAAAGCAATCTGAAAAAAAACCCAAGGGAAAAAAGAAAGGGAGACATTTCCATTTTAAAAATAGTGGAATGTAGAAGTTACGGGTTCTTTGACAGCTAAAATATTATCGATAGTTCTTGGTATATTGGCGATGTAAGAACATAGAATCTTATTATAATATGGAAATAAAAATATGGTGGAGATATTTCAGTGAAGATAAAAATGTATTTGAATTAAACAGTAGGTTTTGTCTCCTTAGAGTTGCTTTTTGGTTTCGTTTTTTCTTGATTTCACAGCTATTTATTTTTTATTATTGTTTTTGTCTGATGCACTATTATGTAATTATCCATGAATTTGTTAATTTCGATGGTTTTTTTTCTCCTTTGACTAAGTAACATTAGAAACTTTGCTTTGACTTCACTGTGCTCTAATAATAGAGGGACCAGCCAAAGCTTTGGTTTTCTCAGCCACCTTTTTAGGCTGTCGTATAGAGCTCTGCCTTCGTCTCAGACAGTTCTTAGAGCCAGGTAGGTCTAAATTAACTACAGTAGCAATACTTGCTGCTCCTAGAAGGAATCTGAATCTCAGGCTTAATTGGCAAGTTCAGTCATGCACATGGAGCAATATGATTTCTTCAGTGCTTATTTCTCCATCTGCAGAGAAATGCTGCTCTTCTCTTGTGGCTTTTTTAGAACTACATGGCAATGCGAACCCCCACCTCAAACCTGAATATTCTACAGACGCAACAGGTTGTAAGAGGATTTCTGTAAATAGGAAAATTAGAATTCCTTTTGGCATACTGATTAAGCCAAGAGCATATATAAATTGGGTTTGTCAGTGACAGGAATAAGAGCTAAAATAGCGGCCTGTTTTGCACTTCATAAAAGGGAAGCATAACAATGGGTGAGGAGTGTGTCAAACATTGCGAAGGGGTGGAATACATATTTATCAGCCTCTTTGAAAAGAGTACTTGAGCTTCAGTTTCATCTGCTGCTATAAAGAAGCAGTATCAGAGCGTGAAATTGGCAATCAAGTAATACATATGCCATAGCCAAAAGCAAAACAATTAGCTGCACAGATCCACAGTTTATCTACTGATTCTATTGCGTTTTCAGCTCCAAACTTGATGCTTTTTAACTCACTGAGCAGCAAAAGCAGTAAACAAAACTCATTTGCTGAAAAAGTATTATTCTAGCCTGCAGCAGCAACTCAGCCTTGTAACTTAAGTGGGCAATATGGTGCATGTAGCATCTGTAGTGGATGGTAAACATGTGGTTCTATATTGCAGACTAATACGGATTAACTCCTGTTAAAATCAGTTGGAACTTTGTACTCCAATATAGATCTTCATTTGTGTATGCGTTAGAGAGCACCATTCAGAAATTTAGTTCTGTATTTAAGATCAAAGCTCGTGAGCAGTGCATGTAGGTCAGGATAGGATTTTATTGCCCTTAAGAAGTGGAAGCATAGTTTATGATTGTTTACACTGTGAACTACAAATATGGTCTTCTTATGAAGTATTGGATTTTATAAAGTATCAACATATGTTAAAAACCCCAATTTGAGTCCTTATTATTTCTGTGCCTCCTGCTAAAATTAAATCAACAGAAAATTGCTATGATGGGTAAAGAAAATGCCTTTTTTTTAATTCCAGAAGCACATTTATAGAATGATACTTAAGCACAAATTATGGTCTGTGGCATAAAAATTGCCTAAGAAATCATTGTATTGCTCAAATGTTATATATTAAGTAAGGAAATCTTAAGGCTCTTGGCATTTTTCCGGGCACAGTCATTTTGCTAGACTGTAATAAGGTGCACAGCATGCACTGGATCTCAGTTAATAACATTTATTTATAGTTTAAAGATGTTCCCTGTAGCCATGTTTTTGTGCTGTTTGTTTGCTCTTGTGGGCAGTTATAAAGTAGCATCCACTGTTCTGTGAGAACAGGCGCATATGGAAGGCAAGTCTTAAGCTCTGCCTTTCAAATCCTTATGAATGGGGTTTTAATTCTGGGAATTTAACCTATAATCAGTGGAAGCCGCAAATTCCAGTGGAAAGGACCTTCATTTGGCATATCATGGTAACAGCCAGCTGTCCCTCAATTACAGAATTACGCTTTCTATTTCAGCCTTTAAAAGACAAAGGTAGAGAATGTTTGCCCTGATATTTGTCTAAAAACAATTCTAAAAAGGAACATGTGAAGATTGGCAGATGAAAAAAAAAAAAAAGGAACACCAGATTAAATGCACTTCTCATATGACTTCTTAAAGTAATCAGGTATAGGTTTCTTTATCTTTTTTCCCAAGATGTTATGGCAAAGCAAATGTTACAACAATCACAAGACAAATGTGTACAGGCTAGATTTTGTTCATAGGCTTTAAATCACCAGATTTCTTCTGATTTTTTATTTTTCTTCTTTTCTTTAGCTCTTTTTATTCTACCTGTAATCTTGATCATACAAGGAGGATATTCCTTGACATAGCCATGCATGTAACTTGCAATTTCTGACCCAAAACTTGTATTTGTGTGTTGTGACAAGTGATTGTAATCCTTTTAGCTTACTGATTCAAAGTGTTTACTTTCTTTATGAAAGTAAACACTTTGCCCTGGTTTTTCCTTTTGAGTAGTTAAACCAAGGCCAGACATAATTGTCAATAATCTAAGTAAATAATTCCCTTTTATGGATTAAGAACATAATAAATAGCTTTGTATCAATGATAAATACAGCCAAATGTTCTTTTGCAAATTGTAGCCAAGAATGAGTGCCTATAGAAGAATATTTAAGGAAGGCTGGCATATATAATTATCCCTCCTTTTCCTTTCCAAACCTTCAGCTGTTTGCAACTTGGATGATTTTTATGAGACGTATATAGTTGGTGTGCAGTCAATAACTCATGGTTTATTTCTCTTCCATAAGCTTGTTCAGTGTCTTATCGAACCCAAAGAGATCCAGAGCAGCAAACTGCAGTTTTTCCAACTGAATCTAGTGTGGTGACCAAAACCAATCAATTTTTATAACTAATTTTCTATATGTAAAGGTTGATACAAGTCCAAAAATTATCCAATATGAAGTTCAGGGCAAAGGTAAGTGATACTAACATTTCTGAAAACAAAATTTAAACTTTCTGAATTTAAGAGGCATTTCAGAAAATTGTGTTTTATAGGTGATTCATGGACGCTTGCATTTCCATGTGTGAGAGGAGACATTTTTGGGTTTCCCTTGTTCAGGCTAAGGGAATGCAGAAACTTTAGCAGTGATGTGCAATTGCTTGAGACTTGGAAGATCAAAATTCTCTTTACTTCACAAACCAAATCCCCAAGGGCTGCAATCAGTCTGACTAGGAAATTGCTTCTTTCCTGCCCTTTTCCATACGTCTGCATTCAGTTATCATAGGAAATCTGTTATCTAAGCAAAGTAAAAGTTGATAGAAGACATGGTATTGCTTGATCAATAAAATCCAGCTGTTCTAATCTTGGGTTTTGCTCATCCTACGTGAAGGACTTTCATAATTTCTTTATATAAGACTAAATAAGAATTATTTTTTTTTTCCTGGTAGATAAGTATTTATGAATGCATTTTCACATGGCTCTACTATACTTTCACTTCACTATACTATACTTCACTTCCACTGTTTTTCTGGTGAAGCTTCATGTAACCTTTAGCTTATGTTTCTGTTGAAATAATTCTGCACACACTTTGTTAATGGAGATTAGCATTGTTCTGTTAGATTTTTTAAGCACTTAGTCAAGTGATAGTTTAACAACTATAACTACATTATGTGATATAGTAATTTGTCACAGTTGTTGGGACAATTTAAAACGGTAACAAAAAAATTTATATGTACGTATTTTACTACAGAAATATTCCTTGATATGGAAATATATTCAGAAAGAATTCAAGGTAGAAGAGGGAACTTTCAGGATAAGTGTCATTGGCTGGTTGTTTGTTTGTTTGTTTCACAGCAGATCGCTGATTGCTTATCAGAGGGAAAATTAAATAGGGTCACTATCAATGTTCTATTTATTTAATAGGTTCCAAATAGTATAATTTCTCTTTCTGGTACATGTACAGAAAAAAGGAATAAAAAGGGCTGAAAAATAAATATTCCTTGATTTTTATGATCTCTGAGCCATATGTTGTTGACTTTATGGTTAACAAATATATATATGAAGTATAATTCAGAAGTGTGTTTTGAAAATGCTGAAAGACTATAAAACTCATCTGGGAGAGAATTCTGTATGTTGTGGAAATCTCTAGTGTCACTTTAAAGAATGAAATACAAACAAGTTGTTGGTGTCTAAAAAACATGTATTGAAGTGGCTCCTTGGTGTTTTTATATATTATTTGTCTTACAACAGAGTAGCTGTCATTAAGTGGAACAGCAATGCTAGCTGCAAAGGGAAACAAAATCAAGAAAAACAGCAACAAAAAAAACCCCCAAAGAAAATCCTTTTATTCATTAAGTTTTTGAAGTACTGAATGAGTACTATTTGAGTTCAGTGAACAAAATCTCAGCATCTTAATTCAATCTGATAGAGATACATTATATTCTTAATTTAATCAGAAGCAAGAAACCTTAAACAAAAACAACCGCCCAAGCCCCCAAATAAACAAACGGAAAGCCAACCAAAAAACCCTAAAGCCTGAAAAACTAGGAGAAATAAAAATATTTGGATATAGTTAAAAAAATAGTAATGAGTCCTAACTGGCACGATAAGAATTTAAAGACATACGTGATCTGGTGTTCATAAAGCTGTTTGCTCATGGTATGTTGATTGAAGAAATGTGAAAGTACTTGGTAGTAGAGCTTCCAGGAAGAGCCTTCTTTGTTTTGGAAACATACATTTCAAACGTGTTGCTGCAAAATATTAGATGAATTGCTACCAAAAGACTTGGAAATTTCCATGTAGCTTTTTATTTGTTGCTTTTAACTAGGTAGCTGTTCAAGAACTTTTTGGTGCCGCCTGAGCTCTAGAGTAATGCTTCAAAAATGCTCAAGGAGATTTTTGTATTCCGTGGTTAAGTGTTGCTTTCCTTGGCATTGTATTAAGGACTGGGCATATCACCTTTGTGCTTGCAATCCAGTGATTAACGTGCTTCACTGGTTGCAGTACTGGTTACTAGTGAGAGTTTAGCTTGTTGAATGCTGGATTTTAGCAAAGCTGAGGCTTAACTGAGATCTGACTATTCAGGAATCATAGCAGTCTGTTCCTGATTATCTTTAGTCTAATGTTAACTTCTTACTTTCTAGGCTACCAAAAAGACACAAGCTACTTTTCTCAGCCAGTGGGTTAGTCTTAAATTAAGAGATGTTGCTTTCATGCATACCATGAGTCTCTGATGCGTTGGAGTACTCTATCTAATTCTGAGTTACTAGCTTCTGTTTCCTAAACCTCTATATGGAAAAATAAAATTGTGGTTGGAATGTAAAGTTTTCCTTCTATTATCTATAAGGCTGAATTTGTTTTCTTTACAGGTTGTAGTATCAGTTCTTTGGCTAGAAAAAGAATGAACTGTAGTCCTTGGTATGGTGGGCAGGAATACAGATTGATTTCAACTGCTGCATGCAGGAGTTTCTTAAACATGAGCTGAAGTAGCAGTTCCATTTTTGACTGAGAATATTTCAGATACAGTTATCCTAAAAAAATGCTATTGGCGTGAAAATGGATCTTCTCATAACAAGAACAATGTTTTCTTGGGCACAGAAGACCAGGATGTGTGGATAAAGGTACTTTCCTGGTTTATGCCCTTTTGCTGTATCTGGGAGCCATCCATCTGCTCTTACTTTATTACATTCCAAGATTGAGTTGCTGGTAGCAGACACAGGGGTTAATCAAAGAATGAAACTGACAGTGTGCCTCCTAAATGGCAACTTTGTTGCAAGGGTTCTTATGTTGAGTTGCAGTCTTAAAAAAGCACTGCCAAAACTTGGTTAGGAGCTAGCTTGGATTTCATGATGACTCTTTCCATTTAATGAAAGGGAGAAAAATGAGGACATGGGCTAAATTAACAGTCCATGTTTTCTAGCCCAATGGAAATTAATTAGAATAGGAAATTGTCAGAGGATCCGGACTATAAGGAAGGCATTTTATGTATACACCAAGTAACATGTAGTTATTTTGAAAAGTGACCTAAAGGATGCACAAAAGATTTCTTAGGATTAAGTTTCTCGGAATTTCTCTGTGTGGTTTATTTAGGAAGGCAAAGGATTCTGCTTGCATACACCACGTGAGAGAGGAGGCTATTCCTTTTATTAGTGCTATACCTTAAAACATATAATCTAATTTCAGATCTGTATTTCCTTACAGGTTTTCTGTATGCCTTTCAGTTTCTTTGTACCTGCTTTTTAAAATTGGAAAAACACTTCCCTGCTTTGTCTAAATGATCTGAAAGCAGATATTTCAAGGCCATCAGTGTTCTGAGTACATGCTGAAATCTGTGATACGATTTGATACTCTCTTTAGAGAAGTGAGATATATATATATATAAACAGAAATTAGTCATAGAAATTCAGAAATTATTAGTCGTTAGCATTCAGTTGTAGCTGCTTAAAATATTTTACAGGTAATGATCATAGCATGAAAACTTTTCACTTTGAGACAAAGTAACTGATCAATCTTAAGTGTGCAAATGAGTTAATTGAGTTTGTCAGGTTGTCATCTTAAGTTGTAAAATTCTGCTTCACTTTTAAGGAAGGTGCTTTGTCCCTTAGCTGCTTACCTTTTTGGTCTCCAAATGTTCCTTGGTGGTAGAGTGGAGTAAAACTCCCAAATCATATTAGTAATTGCTGTGTGCAAAATGCAGTTCCAATTTTACAGAACCAGTGTTTTGAGAGAAGCAGCTGAGTGAAAATGAGTGATTTTTGGTATTCAGTTAATAGTGATGATGTCAGTGTAGGTTGTGTTTATTCACAGGATTGCTACAGTGATTTCAGCTTGAGGGGGAATGCTATAATATATAGACACTTCTATGTTTATTACTTGTCTGACAGCATCTGGATCTGATTCTCTGAGTGAACTCATTAGTTTCAAGGTGTTTGCTACATAGTAGAAAAAGTAAAACATTTCTTTTTCAAAATATAACCGTTTTTCTTAAATATTACTATATTTTTGCTTTTTCTTTGCTCAGCGTATATGAGGAAATCATTAATTTTATTTCCATTGATATGGTATTTTCAGTAGTGTGTTTTCCTTTACAGTGTGATGTTATAATTTGGATTCTTGTGCACATCAGTGAAATATTTGTGATATTTTTTTTTCCTAGGTAAGGATGAGCATGTATACATCCTCATTGACACAGAAAATAAAATCAGGCTTCAATGTAATTATGCTTTATATTTTGTTTTGTTATATTTTTATTTATAGAAAAAAATCCAAGTTGTACTGTTATTTATCTTGTACAGTTATATGACCTGTGATGGATTATTAACTGACTACTTTTATTTGGTCTGAATGCAACTTCCCACATATAGAAAACTATATTTTAATTGAAACACAATAGTATGTCTTTAAGATTATTTTGCCTACAGATTACTCTGTTTTCTGTTTTTAGAAAAGTTAAATGAAATTAGCACATACAAAATTAGGCAACTCAGATGAGAGCAAACTGTCCTAAGAGCTTGGATCAAGTCGTCTGCATCGGTTAATAAGTATATTTTCTGCATCCCAAGGCTACTGTTCCCATTCCTGTTAATAATGTTACAGAATCCTCAGAATCCCATTTTTTCTCATCCCTCTTGCACAAAAGATTGCATTACTTGCTTAGACAGATTTTAGTTTGTTGTTCTGCTTCCCAAGTGTCAGCTTTGTGGTAGCTGCTTACCCTGAGCATCAAATCCCTGTGCCCACAGTGGTGCTGCATGTGCTGGTGGCAGCCAGCAGTGGTCGGGTGAGTGGTGACCTCGGGTGGTACTGACCCTTCGGCAGCACTTCCCATTGTCCCTTGATGCTGCCAGGAGACCGTGTCCTTATGTAGGCACGATGGCATGTTCTGAAAGAATGAGCAGTTTACTTCCATATATTCCAAAAATCAAACAAAAGATCAGATTTTATAACGAAAAGGTGTCCAGTTGTTCTGATTAGCTGTTTCTAGCTGGGGAAGGGAATTACGTAAAGTAGAGGCCTAATGGAAGACTGCTGAAAAGTCTAAAAAGTCTTGATATTATGTAGTAAAATTGGTTTTAAATAGGAAAGAAAATTTTTTCCTCATTGCATCTATCGTAATAAAGACTTTATTTTAATATAAATGTGTAAATATTTTCCTTTGCATTTTGGACAACTAAATCCTAACTCCACTCAATTGACCAAACCAAAGTAGTGTAGCAGATTCTATTAATTCTAGGTCACAATTAGTTGTTTTCTTTTTTTTTTTTAAATTGGTTTCAGTTAGGAAATGAATGAAGCGTGACTAATTTAAAAATAAAAATTGTTTCTGAACCGTATTTGAGTATTTTTGTTCATGTTAATTGGCTGTGTACGTTTTGGTGGGTTTGTGCATGTGAATTGGTGTGTGTGCTGGTATAGTATATGTTAACAATCTCAAGGGAATATTCAGCAAGTAGGCCATGAATAACACTTCTGATTACAAACTGATGAACTTCTACTTGCAAGATAACTTTATTTACTCCCTTTAACTCAGATAGGAAAGTGTTGAGAATGTGAGAATTTTTTTGCTTTGGTCATGACTACTTCAAGATAACAGAAGTCTTAAATTGTTACCTATTTTGTCTGTAGTATCATTTCTCTTCTGAAATAATTTGTTCATATAATCATAGAGTGGTTTGGGTTGGAAGGGACCTTAACCCAAAGCAGAGGTATATTTTTGCTAGAAAGAAATATAACTAGGCAAACCTATCGTGATTTTCTCAGTATCGCAAAAAAAAAGAGGAAGTGATGTTAAAACTACCTTTCCTATTTGCAGCCCTGCTGTAGTGAGCAGAAACTTTTCAGAGAAACAAATAAATCTTGTTAATAATAGATAATTACTAATTAGAAGCTTATGGAATATGTTTTGGTTTTTAATTTTGAATTTAAAATACATGTGTACTTGTGGTAAAACCAGGTTTAGAACTTTGTATAAAATAATCATAAAGGCTGTTATGTGTAAAATTTTTGTTACATAATTGAACACTTGACATTAATACTCTGTGGCAAAAATATCTATAAGGTCTTAGAGTGTGAATCAATACAGGTGATGCAATACATGAAGCATAGCTTTTAGTTTTAGCTTACTGGAAATTGGAGGAGGAGTCATGGCACGATAGTCAAGGTAAGGGGAATCATGGGGAACTTGAGAGGGAAACAGATTTACCCAAGCTAAGAACAGTAAGTTTCCCTTTACTTCTGCTACAGAAAGAGGAGAGATCCTTAAGGGTAGATCCTTAACTCTTTCCATTAACCTCTGATCATGCAGATGTTCTTTTGTCAGTTCATTTGTACCCAGAAAACAGACTATACACCTTCCTTCACTCTACATTGCTGACTTAAAACACCAAGCAACCAAAAATAATAATAAAAAAAAGCAAAACCAAAGACCAAAAAAACCCCCTCCAAGCCAGCATCCAACAAAAACCCCACACCATATGTATGGAGAAATTTATAGTGTCATATGTTTTGTCCTGTCCCACAGAGAATGTGTGTTTATAGTTTCTGGCCCAGATCCTTACTGATTTTTATGAATCAATACACCCTTATTGTTTAGGTCACTGACTTGGTATTTCTTTAAGTTAAAAAAAAAACCAAAAAGCAACCAAGCTAACCAGCCAAAATCCTCCTGGTTTTGTTCTGCCAATAACTAGGTTGCTACCCTGTATATTCTAATAATCAGGACTATAACTTTGATTAGACCATCTGGACCATTTGTTGATAGTGCTCTATCATGACATTGTGAAGAAAGTGGATATTTTTACAAGCTATGTTTTGATTGCAAAGACACATAGGAAGAGGAAGAAGTATTGGCTCTGTGCTCTAGAGATAACTCTGCATGCTTTCATAAAAGTGAAAACCTTCATTTTTTCATCTTCAGGGACCTCTGCAGAATTTATAGATTCAGAGAAGTTTGTGAAAGATGCAGAGTTACCAGAGGTTACATTTTTTGATGTCTGACTACATTTGGGTAAAAATACTGATAGCATGAACAAATCTGTTTTCTGAGGTAGTTTTGTCACAACATGGATCTTAACATGCGCCAGTAAGTGGAGAGGCCCTCAAACAGCTCTTTTGTCCCTCAAGCAACTCAGTTCTAGAATCAAGTGTGTCTATGCTAGAATCTTGTCTTAAACCTAGAGAGTATCCTGGAGAGAGTGTGTGTATGTAGGAAAGTGAGTTAATAGTAAAACAAACAAACAAGAACCAGAAAAACCCCAACAAAACAAACCCCGAAACTCACACTGAGGAATTGAGGGAAGGATTTTGTTGCAGTGAGTTGGGATTTGCATTCGTGTATATAATTCTATCATTACTTTTTTTCTGTTAAGTATTCAATTTATTTTTATACTTTTCTGCTGTTTTGTTCCAGCTATCTCATAAACAGCCTGCCTAACAACAGTTTGAATCTGGCATCCAGCAGGGCTGACATTCTCATAATTGAAATGCCTGTGTTGATGAAAAATTTCCCCTACTTAGATTCCAGCAGAACACTCCGATTACAGGGAGTGCAGAGCACAGCAGAAAATCATACATTTTTAAAAATGTATTTTTTTAGATGATTGATGACCACTTTATTAAATATCACTGTTGCTAGGTCTCCGAGTAATGAAATAAAAGATCCTTTTGAGCTCCAGGGTCTGGAGCACAGCAAGGCAGCGATGCCACCATCACTGGAGCGCTGGGTGACTTAAGATGGGAGGAAGCAAACTCTCAAAAGCTCTATTCTAATAAACTAGAATTAATTGTCAACAGCTGTGTATAATCTTTGCAAGAAAGTGGCCCTTTTCTTGGTATGAGTTAATTGTCAGTGTGGCCTTTGCACTAATTTGGTTGCCAGGAACAAGATTTGTATTCATACTCCTTTTCCTGCAAGATGAAGGGACTCACGTAATGCAGTTAAGAGTCTCACTTACAATGGGAAACTTGCCCTACTTCAAGCATAAATTTGTTGGGATTGATTAGTTCTGTTTTCCTCCATTCTTGCAGCCATATTTGAGAGTATCTTTGTTTCAGCAGTTCCCATATGCTTGCTTTTACAGTTAAATGCTCAAAACAATGAACTTCCATCCTCCTTCTGGAGCTTGATTACTCTATCTGGTGTCTTTTATTATTCCATTGTCCCAGTTACAGTAGCCTTGCCATGTGCTCTACTGGGTTTAGGCCCAGAGTAATGGTATTTTTTCATTAGAATCATGTTTTTATTTTGTTGTAGCAAAAAAACTTTCCATCAAGGTGAAAGGCTGTGCAGCCATTTTGGTAATTTGATGTGTTTACTCCTATAATTACTTGGTTAAATAGTGACCTCAGTGCCCAGTGGACCATAGTATTATTCCTGCTGTCAGAGTTGCTTTCAGTTTTTGACTCTTTCCCTGGGTTAGCATTTGCTCCTACGAGACATGAGAACTAACAAAAACATCTGTTGTCACCCTAGAAGGTTGGCAGTTTCCTCCAGAGTGTGTGCAGATGTTGATCATATTTTCACTACTCAGTACCACCACAATTGATGATAATAGTAGAAGATGCTCTGAAAGAATTGGAGATTTTAAGCCAAACTTGCAGACATGAAATGACAAACTTACGTTTGAAGGGAGTGGAAGGGAAGGAAACCTCAAAACCCCCATTCCCAAATCAAGCAAACAGAAAGTAAAAAAACTAAGAAGGATGATATCTCCCTATCTCCTGAATAAATGGCTTAGATCATAAATCTTTTCTCTCAGTATATTCTAGTTCATCATAAGACACCTTCTACTGAACTAATTGGAAGCTCAGAGGCTCTTTACTCAGGCCCTACTGTGTTAGAATAAACATCCCTTTGGCTGCCAGCACACACTGTTGTTCATAATTCAGCTTGCCGTGAACTCAGACCCCAGCAGGGGAAGTGCCAGCTTTTACCTGCACTTCCATAGTTCTGGACAGAGTGCTATCATTGTGAGCTTAGTTTTACATGGTGCTCCACAATCTTTACAATCCCTTTTTCTAGGTTATAACCCCTATGAGATGGTACTATCCAGAGAGATGGATAGTAGAATCATAGAATCATATCGTAGAATCATAGAGTGGTTTGGGTTCGAAGGGACCTTGAAGATCATCTCATTCCACTCTCTCTGCAGTGGACACGGACACTTCCCAATAAACCAGATTGCTCAAAGCTCCATCGAGCCTGGTCTTGAACACTTCCAGAGATGGGACAACCAGAATGTCTCTGGCCAACCTGTGCCAGTGCCTCACAGCTCTTGTAGAAAAATCCAGGCTCCTTTCTTGGCTGGTACTATGTTTAAAAAAAGTCATTAGAGACTTTCACAGGGTTTGCTTTCATGTGCTAATGGCCACTGTGTCTGATTGTAATGGGAAACGTACACAGGACCTTTCTGGTGAGAGTAGAGTATGAAGGCCCAGTGTTGCTCTCTCTCTTTGTTTGAGTTGTATCTGTTTTCATAAGTTGGTTGAAAGACAAGGAGAGTGCATTTACCACCATACCTGCAAAGACGTGTCTGGAGATCATAGAGCAGGACAGTTGGCCAGATGGTGTGTACTTACATTAGTAAGTAGTCCACAAAGATCACTTTGTGACCTCTAGAAGCAGTAGAGTTGTGTGGATTTGTTGGTGTGTGTGCTGGAAGAAGTGAATAGCTATAGGAAAAAAAGCTGATAGAAAAGAAAATAGCTTTTACTGTCTTGGGGGGGGGGGGGGGTGCCC
>VZTE01006487.1:120981-158669 GCA_013397775.1 Eulacestoma nigropectus | reverse complement strand
GGGGTGTTCCCACTAGCCTCTGTTGTGTGTAATTGCTTAGAACTTTGTGTAAGACATCCTTTATAAAAATATTAGTAGAGACAGGAGTTCGCTTAGTTTATAGTTTTCTGTTACTGCTGTGGTTATCTGCATGAGAAGAAATCAGTGTAGGAAAAGCTTTCTGTGGATCTGAGGGATTCCAACTTAATTTTATAGGTAATAGTGGTGGGTTTTTGGAGGAAATAGAGTTGTTTCATCATTTTTGAATCCCATTAAAAAATGAGAAGTGAATGAAGGTAACAATTTTTCATTTGAATTTTCACAGCTCTTTCTGTGGACCCAATCAATAACAAGGAGACTTTGTTTCCATGGAGAGCCCTTTAAAATATATTTGAAGTCAAGTTTTCCTTAAACACCACAGAACAAAAATCTGATATATGACTCAGTCTTAAGGAAGAAGCTTCCTTCACAGGAAGTTCGTTTTGTTCTTTTGCCACCTGGAGTGAGGGCCAGTAGACGCTTCTAGGCATTGGTGATTGCCAATGTGGGCAGCGAGTAAAAACTACACATCACTTTTTAGTTTATTGGGAACTTTACAAGTGGTAATAAATTGAAGCATTCGAATTATGCATGGTGCATCCCATGATACCAGTGAGGACTTAGACAGTGTCCAGGAAGAAAAATATCCTTGAATCCTTTTCTTAGAGTTGTGTATCTGCAGACAAAATGGGATTCATGATACATACGACTTCTGCTTTTGTAACCTGCGGATCCCATTTTCCTTGTTAAACTACTTTGTAAGGATAAAAGCCATACTTTTAAACTGAAAAAAAAAGAGCTGATCTTACAGTTCACGCCTTCCCCCCTCCCCCGGTTTCCATTCAGCTGAATCTGAAATGCATAGATATGATTTATTTCTCAAATGCATCCCCTAGTTACATGTATTACTTCAGTGTCTTGTTGCTGAATAAACTAGAATCAGATATTTGGAAGTGTGAATTACTGATGTATGAATCATGACTTTTTTTTCTACTAAGGCTTAATTAAGCCCTTTCTTCTTTTAAAGAGGTAGTTAAGGTGAATTTTTTAGTGTCATATGGTAGTTGCATGGGATTGTCAATGAATCTCATTCACAGATAAATTATGGGAGGCACCTGCATCTTGAAAAGCTGTATGAGGTAATTATGCAGCACAGTAAATGCAGAAAGTCTCTTAAGCTTCAAGCTGGTGAATAGGTTGAGTAAAACACATATTGTGAATAGTGTAAAGTGTGACAGCCTGCTTTGATGAACTGTTCAATCTTTATGCTGCTGCAAACTCTTTATCAAAATAATGAATATAAAATTTAAAAGAAGAAATGGGAGTTCTAGGCCCAATAATAATATTCTCAAATTATCACAAAATTGCAAGATAGAAACAAAGGGCATTCAAGCTTGAAATTTCCATCGTAGCCTTAACTTTATTATTTGTCATTGTCAACTTCTGCTCCTACAAAGGTCAAGCAAATTAAAACTCAATAATTTTTGATAATTTAACAGTAGTTATACTTCAATTTCTTCTTACTCTTATTTAATCTTGCAAAAAGAGCTAGAAATTTAAATTGGCCTATCCTCTCACCTTTGTTCATTGCCTTTCCTGCTCAGGTGACAATAGCTGCCTGCTGTGTCATAAGTAATTTATAGGCAGAGTGAGTGTTCAGAGGTAACATATTTTTGTAACATATGCTGTATTTGCTGGTTTGATAAATTTTGAAACCAAAAACTGCAGACTCATGAGACATAACGGTGACTGCCTTTAAGCACCTCACTGACCCTCTGTTACTAATGCAACTCTGCCAGGGCTGCTTCTGAGCATTCAGGCCTCTGAGGAACTTCAAAGAGTTGCTGTTCTCATTTAGAAAATGACCTATCCGAGTAGGAGCTTCACCTACAAGTTTTGGTACAGGCATATTCAATCCTACCTTGCACAGGATGTATTACGGGAGCCAAGAATGGACTCCATGTATCTTTGTTTTCCACTAGTCCAACTTCTGATTGCTTGAAAAGGCAATGTTCAATGTCACAGTCATGCATCAATTCCTAGCAGTGCGTCTCTGCTGTGTGCACAGGAACTGGGATGATCTCTGTGCCGCTTTAAGTTATTCCTGTTATTTAAGGTGATGAAGTTAAGAAAGTCAAAGAGAATTCACAGAGCTTGTTCTCATTCTATATAGCATAAATAACAATTAATGGGGCTGTAATATGCAAATCAGACAGAAATTAGCAGTCTTCTCACTCCCTTAGATTTGAGTCAGTATCTGTAAATTTGGAACTGTGTATATTTCCTTGCATCATAAATATATCAGGTGCTGTATTTGTAGTCTACAAGTGTTGATATTGGGTAATTTGGATGCTGATATTTAGTGTCTAGGAAGTGAACCAAAGTAATATATGCTACCTAAAAGAAATAAGAAGCTGAAAGAAGAAAAATTTCTCGTAGATTAAAAACTTCTGTCTGCCATTTATGCAAGGGAGTAATGAGATTCACATTACACAAACTTGCTTTCATAGCAGTGGGTAATACAAGGAGTCACATCTACTTGATTAAATAATAGCACTTACACATTTTTTACAGTGTGATGTAACTGGTCTTTTAGAGGAAAATGCTGAGTCTTAATAAAATTATTTCAAAGTAATCATTAAAACAGTAAGTTGGCAAGTAAATCTACATTTTCAATATTCTGAGAAGTACAGCTGTATATCTTTGCTCCAGATTTCCTGCACATTTGTGTGCTCTCTGACTCCCCCCTGCACCAAGTTCTTGCAGTCTGAAAGCTGCATGGCACTCTGTAATCTCTGAGTGAGAAATGTTGTGTGGTACTAAAGAGTTTTAATTACTTAGTGGCTACTGCTCTTCAAGTATTTATGTGCTGCATACTGGAACTTATTTTCCTTCGTCAGGATAGGCTGAGATAAGGCTTTATATCCTACAGAGAGCTGCCTTTAATTCATTGTGCTTCCCTTTATGGTTTTAATACAATGTGAATAAATGTTATATACTACCCTTGAATCAAAAAAGCCTTAGAGATTACTCATTGATCAAATTTGGCAGATGATAGAATGCTTCTCTGGTGTTCTTCAAATCATTATTATACATGTGTTTTATGATATTACCAACCTGTTATATTTGCGAGTGTCTCGGTTATTTTTGTCCCACTGCCTTTCTCCTTCATCTTTTATGCTGTTATCTTTAAAACCTTCTGAAAAATCATAAATCTGTTTATAAAAATGTATATGCAAATAAATTCTATTTGAGGCTCAGCATTGAAGATTGCCAGTATTCCCATAAAGTATTGATAATTTGCTATTTTACGTATAAAGAAAACACAAATGTGTAAGTCCATCTCTTCCATGTGAAAATGTTTGATTTGAGTCAAATGAAGTTCTCAAATTCCTGTCAGCAAGTTTTTGAGGTGAAAACCTGTTCTTTCTGCTAAGGAAGTGAGTGGTTAATTCCTTTCATGTAAGGACCAAAATTCCTATTTTGGAGCATCTGTAGTACCTCGTGCTTTGTCCTTTAAGCTGCGCACTGCCTTTCCTAATCCATGGCTTCTTCTTGATTTTTGGGCAATAGAAATGTGATTTTGATCATGAGTTTTAGTCACAGGTGCTAGCTGCCTTGCTCTTCTGTATTTCACAGAAAAAGGCAAAAATTTCCTTCTGCAATTCAGTCTAGATCTCCTTCTCTTGGGTACTGCTGATAGCACATGCAAGAGAGAATGATGAAGTTAATGCAATGAATGAAAGCATCCTGTTTGCTAATAGGTACAAACCTCCCTTCTGTGATTGAGCAGGATGAAGAAAAGTACACAACTGAGTAGATACTCTGAGGTTTAAGTGCACTGACAAAGCAGTTTGATACTTATTTTGTAAATGGTACTTGAGTATATCTTTTAATGAAATAAGCTTTCTACTTTTGGAACTTTTCAATGGCATATTTAATTGACTATTCCTGGCAGTGAATAGTTATTTCATTCATTTTCTTACTGCAGGTTCTATCACATAATTATTTTGTAAAAACTACTCTTGTAATCAAGATCCTAAAGATCATAAAAAATTTGCTAGTAATACTTCTCTTAAAATTAGAAAAAAGAGTGTTATTTTTCTGTTTTTCGTCCTTCAATGGTAGTAAAAAAAAAAAGTGCCAGGAGGTAATGACTGAAAAACTTGGAACTGTGTATTACTTAATGTTAACAACAACAACAAAATTACAAATAATCAACTAGAGTGCTTCCTGTAATCAAGATAAATAGGTTAGGTAATTTCCCCACTGTTTCTTACTTTTTTCTCATTTTTAAGACTGTTTTTTTGCATTTGTGAAACACTTTGAGACCTTTGGATAAATATTTAAAATGTTTTTTCATCTATGACAGCTATTTCTCATTCACTAGGATATAGGTAATTTGGCAGTTTTCATTTCATGACAACATCTGTATCAATTTTATTTTCAGTCGTATGCTTACTTTGATTTGCCTTCTGTTAGGTGGGAGGAAACAAGACGGGAGGATAAGAGAAAATGCGTGCACCTTTCTGCCCTTCTCTGTGCTTTTCTCTTAAGGAACCCTTTTCTCTAGTTTCAATAACTCAGTCCCATCTAAAATTGCTTCAAGTATTTTTGCAAGTTTGGTTTCTATCATATGTAATCTACTCGAAAGGACTTTTCAAAATACATTTTGAAAGAATGATCTCAGTATAAGACTTGAACCACAAAAAATACAGTAAAGACTAATGTCTTACATGGTAGTTGTCTAATCTACTTAATATACATCTTTCTATGGTGTGTAGGGACCAAAGAATAATAAAATGTGTCCTTTCATTTAAGTGTAGTGTCCCCATTAATAAAGTGAAATGCTTGTTTGCCCTCTTGTCTGCTACTTTATCATTGAAAGAGCCTTCAGAGAATATTTTAATGCAATAATAATTTGGTCTCAGTAGAGGAAATTAATAAGAAATGCTCTGTTACCTATAAAAAAGGAAAAGAAATGTATGGGCTAGGTATTAGTTTGACATTTTGTGAAATATTTTCAGGGAATGCTTTTAACCTGTACATCACTGACTTGTCCTATTTCTTTGTTTATTTATATATTGCAGACAGTACGTTCACTTGTTACGTAGTCTTATAACAAGTTTAGAGGTTATTTATTTCTAACAATGGGATCTGATACACAATCAGAAGCAACAAAAGAAAACTTAATCTTATTTTAATCAATAAATTTACATGAAATTATTCACACAAACTACTTGACTTATAGTGAAAGCTTACCTAACTATAGATATAAACTCCTGCTAATTTGAACCAGTCATGTTTTTAAAGAGCATCATTTGTCTGTTTGAATGCGTCTAAGTTTGCAATGACTTTCTGTCCTTTTTAATTTCCCTGTGTCTGGAGTTCTTAATTACTCCTCTTTTACACATCTGTGTTAGTATGTTTAATTGTCTTACATGACTAGTGTAACAATCTTTACCAGTAGGTTTTTAGTGTGTCTTACTCTGTGATTTCACCTATATTATGCCTACATTGTCTGTTTTTGTGTAATATCGAGACGCTTAAAATCCTACATATATTTATCTTTATAAGGTCCCTATGCAGCAGAAACTACTATTGCTCTTGTTTTATAGCTGCAGGGTGAAGACGTGAAGAGATTAAGACAGTGTGGCTGAGGACTTTCAAAATTTGATGACAGAAGAGGGACTTGCAGCATGTCTCTCAATTCTTAGGCTGGTATGGAAATCTTCCAGCCAGTTTTTCAGTTATTTGGAAATACTGTTTCACATCAATGAAAGTGTAACATTATAACACTGCCTTTAATGTGTAGAAATTTTTAATCTTTGAAATGAATCTTTTTGTACTTTCTTCAGATTTCAGATAACCTAGGTGTCTGCTGTTTCATATTCTTAAGTGAGAACCATACCCAGGAACCCTTCATTTGCCAGACTGTTGTACTGTTTGTGGAATTATGGGTGGAACACTCTATTTTACTAGTCTAGTTTCCCTTGTCTCTCAGGTCAAGGTTTTAGAATTAATTCCTCTACTGCAGCAATTTTTGTCAGTCAAAGCAATGATGTGGAAAGAGAATTTTATACAGGTAACTCATACCAGAAATATGAAGGGCACAGAACATAAAATCCGCGAGGATTACTGAAGGCTTGCAAAAATGCAACAGAGAAGCTGGTCACTGAAAGAAGAGGAAAAATAAAAGGTGTTATTGGTCAGCATAGAAAGTAAGGCTCTGGTTGTAAGTAAGGACTGGCAAGATGCTTCTCAAAAATTCCTTGAAAATGCAGAAAACCAAGTATAACATCTCAGTCTTTAATAAGAAAACTTTTGTGTTCTATTTTTGACTTATTTTTCTTAATCTTCCAAATTGACAAACACCAAATTATATGGCTTGTGAATATTTTATGGGAGCAAAATGCTGGGTTATCTCATCAGCCATGTTTTCCATAGATCATTCTGGTTCTTTTATTTAGTGAAAGGAATAATGTTTGTCTGAGTATCAATAATTAATCCTTTGAAACAAGTCAAACCATAGCTACAGTGTGATAACTGACGTCAGTGTAACCTAATATTCGAAGTAATGCTGTGGGTAGGCCAGTTTAGAAGTACCTCTTAGCTCACATTTAATTAATTTAGCTTTTGCTTTCCCTTTCCTATGAGACTGATTCTTGCAAGAGGTTTGTAAATCTCCATAAAGCTATTCATTTCTCACATTGCCATTTGTTTTGTTTATTAATATTCCAGTGAAAACCTGTGTTTCCTAAACTACTCTGGAACAGGTGAACAGCTGCAGGGTTTTTTTGTTTTGCTTGTTTTTAGCCCTGGATGAAGTGGTACTTAGTAACTATTAAGATGGAGACTGTGGATAGTAACTATATGTGACAGAAGATATCTGCCATGGCAATATATTCAGTAGGTACTTGAAGTCTTAGCATTCACTGTACATTGCCCAGCTTCTGCAAATGCAGCATAGTATTATGGTTTTACATAAATTTATGACACCTATTTTGAGATGTCAGTGGCGAGTGAATATATTGAAGGACATGGAATTAAATTATTGATAGAAGTCTAATACTTTTAAACACAGCGTTTCAGACATTTGCCTAAGAGAAAGGAGAAATACTCTTACATGCAAAATTATTCCTCTTCACATAGCACCTTTTGATGGTTTTGGGGAGACAAGTGAATGAAGAGGAAAGGAACATAAATATAGATTCCTAATTTGTAAGAATGGCCATTATGGAAGTGTTGTTGGTATGATATAAAACATTTCTTAAAATGCCAGGCTCTAGGAATGCAATGCTGTTAATTGAAGGGCAGTTAGTAGAGATAAAATTGCTGGTTGCTGGCATCATTACTTAAAGCAGCCCTTTCCTAACTGCTCCAAACTGTATTTTTTTATTGTATTACTACTGCTTACTTTAAACTAGGAGCAACTGCCATTCTGACAGGCCGTTTCTCATCCCATGTTATCTAGGATGGAATTTAAAGGCCAATGCTGTGTTTGCTTCATTGGTGTTACTGTTTTTAAACATCTGCTTAAATTGAGCATACTGTTTTCTCGGGTGATGTGGGTATGACTCAATGCTCTGTATCTCATTACAGGTGATACTTAATGGTTTTTGTGTGATATTCAACTAATTACATGTTAGATAAATGGGATTGTCACATCCTTTTCTTTGTTTCACCACACTTCAACCCAGTTCTTTTCCCTCACATTACCTGCCTGTTTCCTATGTTTTTTAACGTATTTTAGCAAGATACCAAGTTTTTTCAGTACCGTACATTAGAGAGTACTTTTCCAGGTTGTCTTCACGGTGTCCTGTGCTTTTAGGTCTTTTAAAAAACCAGATTATTCTTAGATGATGTTTTAAGGCTTCATAATAACGTTCTGATTTTATTTTGTATTGTCCTGAGTTGAATGAGGTGTCTATGCAGTGGTTCTATGTTTGTACAGATATTTTAGAGGAGAAATGAAAAAAGCAGGACTACATTTTGAAAACTGTTAACTGGTTTTGAGTGAATTTTGCCTTTTTGAATTCTTCTTCCTTAAGGTAGCTGTGTTCAAGAGTCCCAGAACTTATGTAATCTAAATCAATATTTATTGATGAAAGTAGAAGACAAACCATTGAAGTTCCTGGTCCAGGTCTGTGTCAAACCATTGGTAGAACACCGAGTATTGATTCCTGCACACACCTTCTCATCATGCTCTCTTCCATTTTGTCATTAAGTTCAGGAAATATGTATTTCACAATATAGTGTTTCTTACTTAATCTACCTGAATGTTCCTGTCATCCAGTAATTAAAATAATGAAAACTGGTAAGCAGAGTGGATAAAGATCCCTTACTTCTAATACTGAACTTGTAAATAATTAAACAAGTATCGTCACTGTCAGGTGATTATTTTAAGCACCTTTTTCGGGTGTTGGTGTTGGTTACTCAATGCTTTGAGGTGAAGAAATAGCAATGGAACAAGACTATGCACTTAATAACAGGACTGATTTTTGTATTCAGTATAAAAAAAAAGCAGCCTTTAAACCTCCTCTAGTGATCTCTGCACAATTGCATAATGACCTGGGGATAAACTTTTCCTAATACTTAACTGCCAATTAAGTGAGATAAAAAGCTAGCCATGTAGATGAAAGATATAAAATATCCCAACTGAATACAAATATTACATAACAGCAACTAATCTGCATATTAATTACAGCTACAGTAATGTCAAGAGCTAGGCTGATCATGAGTCTGTTCCAAATCATACTTGGCAGGGGATGACTGTTTTACTTAAATATTAATTAAGAAATAATATGGGTGGGAGATTTTAATAGAGGTGAAATAAATAGTATAAATACAGAAATACAGCCATTCAACTGTATTGCAGACTTTAATACCTGTAGAGAATCAAATACTGAATAGGTTTGTCATGTCTTACTGCTCTATTCTATTGGCAGCCAAAAGTCAATACAGCAAAAGAACTGTAGGTTATGAAAACCTTTTCAAAATATGAAAGCTACCTTTCTCCTTCAATTAAGTAAATTGCCTACTGTTTCACTGAGTGCTAGGAAATGTTAAATTATTTTTATATTTTGTGAGCAATCACATCTATCGACAAAAAGATTGGGAGTAAGGAAGAAATGTGCACAATAAAAGAATTTTCTGGCCTTAATACTTAGAAGTTCACTAACATAAAATGGACTTTTTCATTCGGCTCTTTTTGTTTTGTGATCTGTAGTTCTGTGACTTTCTATAGCAAGGTCTATAGTTGTGAGTGTTTTTAGCAAGGTATGCCTCCGTGCACTTTTAAACAGGGGTTGCTGGGTGGAAAGATCAAAAAAGACTGTGGTTTCATCCTCATTCTGCCAGTGACTTCTCTAGTGACTGAGTTAGGCACCTCATCACCACCTCAGTTTCTTATCTGAGAGGAAGAGATAATTATACCTCCTTTACTATGAAAACCACATTAATTCATTTGGTATAAGCTTGCACAGAGTATGAAAGCTCACTGTGCAATGCAGAGGAGGACCATGGAGCAAAATCTGGTGTGTGAAGCTTAGATTCTGAAAGACAAGCTCTAGCAGTTAGAGAAGGCAGAGAAACTGGTGGGAAGAGAGAAGGAAATGGCCTGTGTAGTGTTTCAAGCAGCCTGTAGCTGTCGGGGCGCTGTGGGGCTCCCTGTGGGCCAGGGCCCTGCCCAGCGCCCTGGCTGGGGTGGCGCTGGGGCCAGCCTGGGACAGCAGCGTGTGGGTCGGGCAAGGGAACTGGCTGTGGGCTCACCGAGGCTGGATGGGACAGGGCTGTGGGAGCCCTGGATGGGGCTGGAATGGCGTCCTGGGCCACAGAGGGCATCGGAGTCGAGGGAGACCCTGGGGGACAGCAGCTATGACCAGTGAGGCCTTGGGGACACGTCTAGGTTGCCTAAGCTTCAGTATTTTACTTTATTGCAAGGTCTGGTGTACAGAGCCTAGTTTTCTCTTTCCTGGTTTATAATTGAAGCCCTGATGGTGGTGAAGGCATCTGGGACTGATCTATATGGCTCTGTGATGCTTTGGGTCACCATTTGGCTCCAGCCAAGTGTTGCTCTGCTGGAAACGCCTCATGCTGTGCCGTACATCGCTGCCCTCTGCAGTGAGCTCGTTTCTGTAGGTTGTGCTCTGTGCGTGTGCAGGATATGTCTTTCGATGCCGAGTGCAAAACATCTGATTCACTGTGTCCAATTTTGTCAGTGAATGAGGTCCAGTTATGCAAATACAAAGTAATTTTTATCTTCTGTTGCGTTATTTGCTTGGGAAGTGTACTGAATTACTGTCGTAACTGAATAATTTGTTATTGTCAATATAGTAACATCACACTGTGCTGTAATCGCTAGTAAGGACATAGAGCCTGCTTTCTGGGAGGGAAGCTAACAGAGAAAAGAGTCTGATTAGCTAATTAAGTTGCGATGTTGAGATGCTCTAAAAACAACTGTTCGTCTCCATACTACATTTTTAGCATTGTTCTGCTGTTCTTTGCTGACGGATTCAATGAAAATGCTTTATTAGTTAAGTGCTGCTCTCAGGGAGCGCCTGTACCCTTATGTCCAGCTGTGTCCTCAAGGCCATCTCACAGCTATGGGCTGTGACCATCACAGGGTAGTATTTCTACTGTAGTAATGATCACGTAATCAGCATCAAGCATCTTTGCTTGTATAAAAGATACCCTAAAGGTGATTAATGGCAATTGATTTCCTGCTTAGTGGCCTACAGACAAGTAATCTACAAACAAGATCTTTCAAGCTGTTGGTCTGCGCAGTGTGCTTGGAGCACTAATGCAGATCTACGGATGCAGTTCAAGTGCTCAGTACTTGCTGCAGCACTGAATTTTGCTGCCTCTCCTATTCTTGTTTAGCAAAACTTGTCAAGTATTCAGGGAGTCATTAGTATTATGCTGTCACAGAAGGTGTCCTCATGGCACAGTCTGATACTTTACATGCGAGACGATTTAAACACTGTACAATCCACGCTGGCTCTTCCTGTCGTTTCCCTTGATGTTTGTGCAGCACCCATGACTATGTGCTGTTGTGTAGCACATAGCAGGCAGTTACAGAGCACGGCATCCTTGCTGCAGCATCCATGAGAGACTGATAGGAATTCCAGTGCATGTGACTCATCAGTGAGCTCGGTGCAGCTGAGGCGCCTCTAATTTCTAGCTCTTCTTTCTGTGAGAGCCACTTACTGACAGAATAATTCCTGTGATATATTAAACACTTTCATTGAAACACAGGTTCAGTGATAGCGTGGCAGCTCCCTGCAGATTCTCTGATGTGTTTTGTTCCCCTCAAAACTTGATAATTGCTGTCTTGTTACATCATGCTTCTCAGTGAAGGTTTACTCAGATAATTAGTTCTAGTGATAGTAAATTAAAATTGTACATAAATTATGTTCACACCTAGTATGCATTATTTTCAACTGATAGATCGAAAGGTCTTTCAGTGTATGTCTGAAAAATTCATTATATGTAATTCTGTAATTGCATGCAGAGCTGTTGTCGATTATGTTGCCTGTAAGGAAGGAACATAAAACATATTTGGTGCCAAGTATATGTTTTGAAGATGTAATGTCAAGGAGAGTTTTATTATATAGTTAATCTGGTACATTACAGAACATTTCTATTTCTCTTATTTCTGGAGAGATATGGCCAAGTAGGTTCTTAATTGCATCTAGCAGGGATCCAGGAAGACAGATTTTCTGTTTTTTATAGAATTTCTTGGCCCTAACTATATGCTGGCTTTCACTGTCAAATTGCTAAACATTAACTAACCCAAATACTTACTTTGCAGGAGGCCCAGAAGATCAATGGTGGTGGAGATACACAGGCAGATGGAGCCTGCAAACCAACAGATGAAAAAGAGGAGAATGTGGCAGCAGAAGTGGGATGGATGACGTCTGTGAAGGATTGGGCAGGAGTCATGATATCTGCCCAGACATTAACTGGCAGAGTACTTGTGAGTTTTCTATGATTTTCTTTGTTTTTATTTTCAAGAATATTTTTAAGACGCACTGTGTCCCAGCTTTAGTGGAGGATTTTTGATTGATTTGTTGCATCAGCACTGAGTCAATCCCAATTTTCTCTTTTAGAAGTAAAATAGCAGACTAATTCCCACTGCAAGAGAGAGGCAGAGACAGCAAGTAAGAAAAACTGACTTCCAGACCACTGCCCACCCTATTTCAGTACTCTGGCCCTATGATTTCGAACTGTGCTACAAATAGCAAGTTTACTCGTTTCATATTAGGTGTTAAAACTATAGAGCTATTTTATCTGAACGTAAAATTGTGCTTGGAAAAATGGAAGCAAACTTGGAAAATAAGCCCAATGTTACAAATGGAGAGAGTGGTCAGAACTGTAAAGCAAAGACAGGATTGAATTGGCTATGCGATGAGATTTGTGATATTTTCAATAGACTAGTAATGATTGTATATTCTCTTCATATTTTTCTTAGGTTAGAAATCCTTCAAACATGTGAACAGTTATGTATCAAATGGAGATAGATACTGATAATATGTGCTTTAAAGTGGAAAAAACTTTGTAGTTTTTCACTTTTATTTAAACATGATTGCTTTAGAGCCTTGTCAAGTATTAAAATGCAAGGGTTTTCTGTGGAGTTCACTGCAGTATAAAGTGTCTCCTATGTCATTTTGATTAGTTTCCGTTTTAGAATGCACATACTTCTAAAATAGAAGCTGAAGTGATTTAAATCCCATTTGAAACTTCAGAGAATCCCAGTGAAACTTTTTAACTAGTTTGGGTTAAACTGAAAAAGGATTTGGGTCTTTGATTGTTTACTTTAGTTGAGATATTTTACAGTAAGTCAGTTTTGGGCTATAGAGTAATCATTTGGATGGGTGGAGGGAGTGGAGGAAAAGAGGAGAGATTGAACTTCTTAATCAAGTCTCTTACAGGAAAAAGCTGAGTTGACTTAATTGCCACTGTGATGTTTGGTTCTGCAAGCATATTATTCTGATTATTTTTCCTAAAAATACCTTCTTCACTTTTGTTTATTACTTGCTGACTTTTATCAATAGCTGGAAAGCGTGTTCCCTGGCTGCTTTTAGCAGCACATGTCTTCTATGTGCAGCTGCCATACTGACAGTCTTTTAGTGATTGCCTTTTAAAAAATGGCATTTTGCATGTTTCCTGCCATCTTCAGCATTAAAAATGAAAAACCCTAAAGTCATGCTTCTAGTTCCAATGTAAGTATCAAGGCTAGAATTCCCCAAACCCAGAGTCCTCTGCTCTCACCTATGCAGTCAGAAATTGCCCTGTGTTGATTTTACTGTGCTGTATGTGAACACAGGTACAAACCAACAATTGGGACCAAAACGTGATATACATAATATAAAACACATTTGACTTCAATATAGTGTGAGAACTTACTCAGCACTGTTTGATGACTTCATTTATTTCTATGAGGTATTTCTTTTTTTTGTACTTAGAGTTTACCGTTGCATTTTATAAGGGACCAGCTGGCCAGTGTCATTGGGTTAGGTTATTTCTGAGAATATATTTATAGTCTTGTCAAGGTATAGGAGCACATATTGTGCACATCTGGGTTTATCAGTATGACTAACCATCTGAGAAATAAGTAGCAATGCATGGAACCTCTTAGTTAATTTTGGTCAGTTTAGAAAACAAGGTGCATTTATTTTAATATAGCACTCATCAAATTCAGTATTTGAATTGACAGGATATAATTTATGGAGGACCATTTCCAGAATGGACCATTTGGCTGTTCATTTAAATTTTACTTTCTGAGGAGGTTTGCTAAAGGTTAACTGCTTCAATGAACATTTGTGCTAGAGGGTAATATTCACATTATTTTTAGATATAGGGTGTAGCAAAATCAAATCAATATTTATATTGAAGTGTATTGTTTGAAAATATTAGGACTTAGCCGTGGATTCCTACTAATTTGATACAGCCTGTTCTACCAGCTGTTATATTTCTGAAGTACAGAATTTTTTTTCCCCTGAAGAAGAAAGAACTGATGATTTCACAGTTCCTTGAAATCAAAATTGTATGGCATATCTGACTAAAGAAATTATAGTACACTTTTACACTGTGAGAGTTGAAATTAAAATGAGTCTTACACATCCATTGTTTACAAAAAACACTTAAAAAGTAGTCCAATGAAAATGGACTTGGGAAAAGAGTTACAATTGAACTTCAGCGTTGAGCATCTGAAGGCTATTATGGAACTGCTGCCTGGGTTTATTTGGGAAGTGAAGGAGGCAAGTTAGCACAGTGTGGAACACACATCAGCGCAAAGTAGAAGCTTATTTGTGTTTTCTGCTCGTGGAAAAAGCTCCCACCATTATTCTTACCTGGACAGTCATTTTCTTCGCAATGGATCTTAGTGGAATGTCAAGTGCTGTTTGTAAAATCTGAAAGGGCTACTTTTGGAGCTCTCTCTACTGGAATCTATCACCATATCTTTGCCACGTCTGATCTACCTTTTATTTCTTCCCTAGTAACCTTACGAAACAGCTTTCTAATTTATCATATCAGTTTATCCAGGTGCTTTGTGAATATTGAAACAAATATTTAAATGGTGAGTGCTCCTATATAATTTCCTCTTTAATATTTAAATGTTATGGCTACCCATGGGTGAAGAAAATAAAGGCCAGCAGTATGGAAAATACAAGACAACATACATGTTTAAAGGTTATAGCTTCATAGTGTAGTACAAAATTGGACATTTACATTGACATTGGACCATTTGTGCAATTCTCTAGTGAAATCAAATGTTTCTATTTATGTAACAGATGCAGACTTGAAGGCCTTAGGCAACACTGTAGCCATAGAACTGGTTGAAAACTTTTTTCTAGTCAGAAAATACTTTTTTTCCAAAATAATTTACAAAATCATGTGTTTTAGTCTATCTGCTGGAAAGTAAGGGATGTTACTTGTTATTCATGGTCTGGATTGTTGGAGAAAATTAATGAAATGATTTAATCCATTCAGAGACAAACATTGAAGTCTTCAATAGAGATGATTCCCCTCCACACTGATGTTTAATTCATTGGTGGTTGTGAGGGAAGGAAGAGTTCTGTACCTGAAATGAAAGTTGAAAGAACCCAACCGTATTTGTAATCTCCTCCCCTTCTGTTCCATTCCTTAGAGGGAGAATTACATTTAAAGACTAAACAAAAAGGAGAAATTAAAACCTTGTTGTTATTGTTGGGAGCATCATGCCAAACAAGAATGGGAGATTTTAAATAGTTAAACCATTGACTTTTCAAAGCATTTGACCATTACTTCCTTTATCGTTATGTCAACTGAGTGTTTCCTAGCCTGTAATTTTTGTCTGTAAGAGATGTAGAAGTGGCATGTGCATGGGCTTATACTAATATTGCATTTGTTTCAGTAGTTTATGTGAATATAGTGAAAATGAAGTACTGAAATAGAAATAGGCTTCTTACTGCTTTAGCAGCTAACTTCTATTCCTGACATTTCAGAAGTGGTTTAGGCACAAAGAAATATTCACACTTCCCAGTTTCATCTGAAGGGCAGGCTTTGGAGGAAGAGATTTGTATAAGGTGATCCAGAATGTCCTTCAGTTAGAAACTGTTTCTGTTTTTCCAAGTAGTGCAGCTGCTTAGGCATGGTGCCTTCAGCTGTGTGGTCAGAATATCCTTTTTTCCTCCTACTTTAGGTTTGAGAAGCACAACTGGAACATTATGTTCTTAGTGACAACAACCTTTGAAAATGTGACTTTTGCTCGTAAACAATGTAAATGTGAATTTGACATACGGTTTAAAAACGTGTCCATGTTAAATTGCATAAGCACATGATTTAACAACACACTAATTGAACCCGTGCAGTTCTGTTTGCATTTGATGTTGAGTGGTATAAATATAAATAACAGTAAAAGGTAACAGTCCACTTAAAATCTCTTCAGGGAAATACTGATTTACTTTGAAGTGCTATAAAATGCTGTAGATGATGGAAGTATCAGATTCCTGAGGTGGGTTTCTCAAGGAAGAACAGACACATTCATAATTAATCTCAAGATGCAGGAAATTAAACATATTTATGAACTGATTTTACTTCTTGAAATTATATCATTTGAGTAAGAAGAAAAAGATTTCCTTAATTAGATATAGTGTTTCATGTACAGAGGAAAGTTGTGTGTATATTGTTCAATTTGACCAATCTGTGGAAAGTTTTAGACTCTTGACTGGACTTCTGAAGAACTATTAAAAATGGTAGAGGGCCTCACTACTCATTCAGAGAAAACCAGTGGATCTTTAATATTATAAGTATTTATAGTAAATTTTCCTAGGAAAAATATGTAGGTATTTTATATGCTTTTTGTTTTTATTTGCTTGTGTGTTTTGGTTTTTTTTCAGTATTTTTCACAGCTAGATTTGTTCTTGCTGCTTTTTATTTGCTTTTTAATTTTTATTTTTCTGAAGGAGAGGACTCAAATTCTTTTAGTGTTGAGGGAGGAAAATCCCCACAATCTCTTGCCATAAGTAATAGTTGTCTAGCAGCCAAAGTGAAATTTTACCGTACAGAAATTATGTGGGGTTTCTATGTGTTTCCAAAGACAGTGACTGTTGTCTCATTACTTTAATAAGAATAGGAACTCAAAGGATAATTGGATATTTGACAGATAAGAAATTGGAGAAGCAGGTGTATTTGGTATGCATATACATTTTTTGACAGTGTTCTTGACAGTATCAGCTACTTCACTGGATTTTCAAAGCAGGAGGAGAAACCTTGAGCAAACATGAGTATGCAACATCTCGTAATTCGAATATGAAGTTTAATAAGTTTTCTCAAGGATAAGCAAAGCTCTCATAAATTTACCTCTTTCATTTTCTTTCAATTTGGACCCTCTCATCCTGGAAGTGTCTTGTGACCCATCTTCTTGTGAAATTAACTTTTTTTTTTCCCCATTTGTAATGTCCTTAGGATGCAGTTAATCTGAATAGGACTTAATTTAGAATAAAATATATTAATTGACTAGACAACAGAAATTGAATGTGTTCTTCAGTCATTTAGTCTTTCATACTCGTAATATTCCAAGCCTTTTACAAGTCCAAGTCTGACATTAGTTTTTCATCAGTGAAGCACATGCATTCTTTGATAAAATAATTTGTTTTGCAGTCTATTGACTCTGACATTACAGTTTTTCTTAGATAGTTAGGCAAAGTTTGGTGTGACCTATAGAATCTGCTAGTCAGGCAAAAATAAATAGTGTCATATTTTCCCTTTAGCTGTGGTCTAAGTTTCTGAACTTAGAGGAGAAAGGGAAAGTCTTTCTCAGCTTCCAGATCTGACTGCACAGGCAGGAAGCACTGGATGTTCCATGCCCTGAGTGGTATGGGTGGTTGAGTGGTGTGCTTTTGTTTGGTTCCCTTTTCCTCATCGTGGTCAAGAAGGAAGAGAAATGACATAAGGATGAAAGGGCAGAGTGTTTCTGAGTAAGGGCATTTGTATAAAGGCAGTGCCCAGATTGCTGAGAATGTGCCTTGCAGTGTGTCAGTGCAGCTGCACAGATCTGATCATTGCAGGTGTTCACAGTTTATAAACTGCTTGTCAAGGTTTGGTCCTTACCTACCTCCTGTTCATAGGCAGTAGTTCAGATTCTACTCTTCTCTATTGAGAAATGAACTTTGTTTAGTTATTTTTAATCTTTCATAGGCCTTGGTGGCACATAAATGAATCCAAGAGATGAGTTCTAGATTGCCTTAATCGATGACAATGATGTGGGCTATTTCCAGGGTTTCCATAGGAATAGGAACAATGTTCTCCATTTAAGTTCATGAGATAATGTTAATGGAATAGAGTAGGAAGTGTTGAGTAAGTCTTGTTGGTTTCTATGGTAACTGTAGCTAGTTTAATTTCCAGTTAAGCATTTTCTGAATATTTACTTATTATTGACAGTAGCAAGGGTTTTTTTGCAGGCTTTTTTGCTTTGGCTCAAAGGGTGGGCTTCTGCCCAAAGTCTTGTGGGAAAGTTCTTCTATTGCACATGTCTTTAAAGTGAAATTATTAAATTCTGCTTGTAGGTGCTACATGTAGATGTAGCATTTCTGATTGTCACTGCACCTTGTATTTTTGGGAAACTGTTATAATTTTAGTGGATCTTAAATAATGTAGTGGTAAAACTAAAATAATAAATATGAGAGCATGCTAACTTCCCCATGTGAGGTGATATCTAGGACCAAGAAGACAATTTTTTATCAGCTATGACACTTTAATATAGGAATAAAGGTGGATGATTTAAATTCTTTCACCATCAGCTTGCTTTTAATACTTTTGTTTCTTAGTATATTTTGGACAATGCTCTTAGGCACATGATGATTCTTGGGGTGTCCTGTGCAGGGCCAGGAGTTGGAAACAATGATCCTTATGCAGCCCTTCAAATTCAGCATATGCTATGATTAATGTATGCTAGTCTTTAAACTTTCTTTTCTGTAAGGTTGTTCATAAATTATATGGCTAATCAAACATGAACAATATTTTTTCTACTCAATTTTACCAGTTTTAAGTACTGGTATGTGAAGAATGGGTTAGATTAGCATAAGGTACATATACATGGTAAAATCAAATCAAGAAAAGAATTAACAGTACATTTCATAAAGAAATGACATTAAATATACTCAGAACTGGAATTCAGACATTGCATTTGAAATCTTAGCTTAGAAGGTGGAAAAATAGAAAATTAGTGTATACAACACATTTGCAATTTATCTTAAGTAAAATTCCTAATTTTGATAGGCCTCCATTTTGTAAGCCAGATCTCACTGTGGCCTGGCCTACCGTATTTTCAGCCAGTTTATAGCTGCTGCTATGGAAGTTACCCACTGTAAAGTTATCTTCGACTTTGAGCTGTGCTGTAGTGACTTCTGTGACCTCTAGATAGATGACCATGCTTGCAGAAACCATTCCAACAGTGTTGAAAAGCATGAGGCTTTTCCTACAGTGGGAATAAGTATCTTCAGCTAACGTTTTTTGCAACTACCATTTCCTTTCTTGTCTAAATTAAGGTATCCGTGGCATTCCGTCATTAAAATGAAGAAAAGCAAGCACATTTTAAAATAATGTGTCAAGTTTTGAGTGGTGTGATTATTTGGAGAAAGTCAAGAACATGATTGCTATTCAGATGGCAAAGCTTGTTTAGGTAAACTTCTGTTATACAAGTCTTCATTGTGGAAAATTGTTGTAAGACTTTGTCACTATTAATAACCTGTATTGCTGTGTACGTATGTCAAACATAAGTAAGGAAAAGTTCTACTTCTTTCTTACATACATCTAGAATGAAAGTATGTAAATGCAGAAATGTTCCTTCTGATAATGCTGTGTTGATCCTCATGATAGGAGTGTGGTACAGGGGAAATTTACCTTCCACCTACTGGCCACTGACAACAGTTAGGTATTGAACAAAAGATATGAACACAACTTTGCATATTTACAAAGCTCACTGGAGGAGACAGATGGCTTCCCCTAAGGCGTTTGTGCCGTTCCCATGTGAAGGGCTGCTCTGATGATGCAGTTGGTAATACTGGGGTTTTTATGTGGTTTTTTTTTTTTTCTCCTTGCGTTTAGTGTATTTGACAAAATTGTGCTTGTAATCAAAACACTGAGGTGATAATGAATATTTTTGAAGACAGTTCTGCATGTGTTTTTGTACAGCTCTACCATCAACGGTTTGTTCTGAGGTGTGGGGTAAATGGAACAAACTACTAAGCTTGTAGTAAAAAGAAAAATCTCTGTTTTGGTGTTCAACAGAATTTTCACACAGAATATTGCCTATCAAAATCCATTTCCTTTTCCTTCTTAAATATTTTTTTTTCTTTTTTAAACTATTAGGTATTTACTTGAATATTCACAGGTTTCCTGAGAAATGTTCTCAGCATATTCCACCTGGCTTCAGTAGTTTTATGTGGCCCCTTAAATGTGCATTGCTTTGGCACCGGAGATCCTCTCTGCTTTAATTAATGCTTTGTTTCAGCTTCAAGTGCTGTAGCAGAGACAACTTCAAAGCTTGCTACTAAAGCTGCTGAAATTCCCACTTTTCCTGTGAAGTCTGATGTCTATATTGGTAAGGTTTGGAAGGCTTGGTTCAATCTGAAGTAGCAGTAAACACTATACTTGTCTTTCTGAAAAGGGAGAAGGTAATCTAATGGTAGAAACTAGGATGGAGAAGTTGTCAATTAGAAGTAAAAATCAGGGAATATTAACTGCCTGTTCCATGTGTTTCACCTAGAAGCTTCGAAGCTCTCAGGACCTTCTGTACGTCCACAGCAAAATGCCATGAGTTTAAGGGAGAAACTTCTTGTCTGCTCGAATGATCCTGCTCCTCCTTCCTATTTAAGAATCTTCATTCTGCAGACACTTTACTTCATCTTGGGGTAAAGCTAGGAGAAATGCTTTGAGTAGGGAAGGTGGGAAAAAAAGGGAAAGAGACAGGACTTTTCAGAAGTTTGAAACGGTCCTGGTGGATCTTTCAGTCTAGTGAAGACTGCTTCTATTCATCATAGCTTTCTAGGATAGGTGGGTTAAAAGGCGATTTCTGCAGTGTAATTCCATGCCTTCTTATGAACTATGAAACCACTAACTGTGGCTGTGAAGAGAGGGTCACAAAACTGGCTTAACTGAGGCAGGGTAAATACAGAATGGGGAAGAAAACATAATCTGATTCTTCCTCTATTTCTCGTCCAAACTTAAAACAAAATTATTTCAAACGCAGTGCACTTGTTACTGCTTAGAATGGGGATACCACTTGGGAACTAAACGTGAATTGTGGAGCCTGATCCTGTCTTGTGTAGACTGCATGCAAACTAAGCCATCCAGTTCCATCAGATGCCCACGGTCCCCTCATTGAAAAACATATAACTCCTACATACTGTTAAAAAAATCAGTTTGTGCCTGTCAGGGTAAAATCTCGCAAAAATTACTTCAGTAGAGATGAGTAGATTTTAGTGAGCCATCTGATTGTTGTGATATACAAAATGGGATACTGTCATGAGCCTGCTGCAGAATTCTAAACTCTTGGTTATTGTCAGCCATTATATTTAATCCAATAACATGTATTCTGAAGGTGCTGAATGTCCCTTGAGAAAGTGTAGCTATGTATCTTGGTAACAAGTATGAGTATGTTGTCAGCAGTTTAGTGACAATGCAAAATGTTTGCAATATCCCTGTGAGCTGTTTAATTTTAAATTTTTTTCCTTAATTTTTAATTTGTTCCTTATGAAAAGGAAGAAAGTCGAGTCTTGCGACTTTCACTGCCTTGTTTTGGATTTTTAAATCTAGCCAACTCAAATGCTGTAAGGCTGAATTTAACCTTAGAGAATTTTGAATTAGAAGAATTCACAGAGTGTGGCATTATGGCACTTGGCTCTTGATCTGTGTGTGCTGAGAGTGTCTTTAGGCTGTCTGGACAGTGTTCCATGCTGCCATTTCTTTTCTGTGCTAGAGTTTAGCACCCATGCATATGTAAAAGGAACCCGAAGCAGTCATTTCTGTTGTTTTAGCTAAATTAGAAAATTCTACTTTCAGCTCTAAGAAATTCAGCGGGATATTTCTTGAACATTATAATAGTTTTCTCAGATTTATTTTTTCAGGGCTGCAGGTTTGGTTTTTTTTGTTCTCAACCATGGCCACAGCAAATTTTGTCGCTGGTGCTTATGTCTGATATGTTTCAGTGAATGTGATCAAGCTGCACATTCATTGAAAGACAAGGTTTTAAAGCCCTTTTCTGCTATACTTAGAGGATTTTAAAAGAATATCAAAAATAATGAAGTAGATGCGAATCAGAAGTTTTTTTCCCTATTACAAAACAGCAACGTAAATCAGCATATAGAACATGAAAAGTTTGCATATTAATGCTAACAGAAAGATATTGGCGAAACCTGTAAGTATTTTTATATCAAAGTGTAAAAAACTGTTGCAATAATTTCCCTATAGGTTACACTTTCAGATTTGCTTTGTTTTTTCTCATGGTCAATATTAAAAAGTTATTTGGGGTAAGTTGATGATTTTCAATTTGCTGTTGTAGAAGGCCATGAAAAGTAACTAAGAAAATCAAGTCAACAGATGATAGATTTACAGTTGCTGTTTGGTATTTGTTCCAGACTGGAAAAGGTTGTCAGCCACTGGCTTAAAGCTTTTGGAGGAGTTAGTTGAGCAGAAACCTCTTCTCTTTTTGAAGTAGGAGATGGTATGGTCCGTAACAGAAACTTTAAATTTCCCAAGCATTTTTTATCACTCTTCAAAAATAATGGGAGCAGTGTGAATTCAGTAGCTGCAGCATGTGACTGGAAGTTTGACATGTTTTGTATTCTCAGGTATAACAGTAACTTGCATGATTTTGAACATATAACTAAACTTGGTATTCCTCCTTTCTTTCTGTGCAAGCTAGGATTCAAATTAATTACCCATTCTTGTAAAAAGCATTGAAAACAGCTTTTAAAAAGTAGTGAAATCAGGAATTTAATTATTTAGTGATTTTTTTTTTTTCTTTTCCAAAACACATTTTCTGGTCCAAAATACATTTCTGTCCTATATAGTTAAATCAGTCTAGTATTATGAAATGCATGTGTCCTCTTTATATAAATTTTGTATACCTATACATGACTTATTTTTACTTCCATATTATGCATTTGAAGATTGTATACTCATGTATCAAAATATTTTTTACTATACAGGCTCTTTTCCTTACTGTTTTTGTTTTGCACTTCTGCCTTTTTTAAAATCTCTCTTGGGTCCGATAGGTGCAGGCAGATAAACAATCTGAATTTTTCCTTGCCATTCAGTCCATTAGACTTATTATGTATTCTCTTTCGGAAAAAGCCTTGGGCATCAACACTAGTTGCTCATGGTCTCTTTATAGCTGATGGCTCTTGATATGAAAGACCAGTTTTTTAATGATGCAGTTCCATTGCATATCCAAACCCACTGTTTTATTTCTACAAACGAAAAGTCTGCCTGTGTGAGATCCCTTATTCCCTTAGAGAATGTTTTGTGTAGTAAAAAAAATTTAAAACAAGTTAAAACTGGTTTTATAGAACTTAAATTGTGTAACTAGTTGAGAATTAATCATGAGTTAATTCAATGATATGGAATTACAGGAATAAGCATAAGATGAAGCTTGAAAACTTTGTTTGCCACAAAGTAAGCATTGGATTGAGAGAGACTTGAGCCTTGTCTTGCCTCCTGTAGCTAAGAATATTGACATCAGATGCTTGCACTTGTAATGAAATCTCTATTTGTCTTGTTGATTGTTCAAGGAATAGGAATATATGAAAAAGCTTGAAAAATCTTCATTTTTGTTACACTTTCGTAATTAGCATGCTAACTGAAGACAGCTTTATTATCTGCTGTCAAGTCTCATATACAGGTACAACAAGGAGTACGTAGGAGTCCTCTTTTCCATTTTGTTTTAAATAAGTTTTAATATTGCACCAACTTCTGACTTGGCATGAGTATTGGCATTTTAGTGTTATTTAGGTGTTTATATAAGAAGGTCCATTGTTTTTGTAAGTAATAGAGAAAGCATAGAAGAAACAGTTCTAAGTTGGGTTTGGTGCATTTGGGTTGGTTTGTTTGTTTTGGGTTTTGTAGTGGTTTTTTTTATTGTTGTTATTATCATTGCTTTAAATTAGGCATCACCATTTGCTGTTGTTGGATTCAAATTTCAAGACTCCCAACCTTTTGTCAGCAGATAATGGCAGCATGAACTGTATGGGGGTTTTAATATGTAGTTGCAAGTAAAATGCTCTACAGAGGGATTTTTGCTAGGCATTTACAAAGCCCTGTGTTTACCTGATGGAAACTCAGGAGGCTGGAACTAATGGCACCATATTTCCCTAGATTTTTACATTACTCTTAATGAATATTTCAATCAGTTTGCTTGACTAAATTAAGGTGTGCTCTTTTGTTGTTGTTGATGTGATAGCACCTCATACAACTTGGATACTGTAAGATGAACTACTAATTATCTGCTGGTTCATCATATCATTTATTGCAAATGAGGGACTTAATGCTTTTTGTTATCAGTTCAGCAGGTTTGTTCTTAAACGTTCAAAATGCTTAGTACTTCTCTAATCTTGACCATATTTTCTTTTTGTGTTGAATGTGTCAGACTGTAGCAGATTGGGAGGTTTCAATGGTTGTTTCAAGAATTCTACTTCAGATGAGGGATTGTGAGTCTGAAATGCACTGTAGTCTCTCATGCTGTACCCTTAAGTTGAAACAGGCGATAAAAGGTGTATTTTGAGAAACTGTGCCTTGCTCTTATCTCTCAGGCTAAAAGAAATCAGTGCACATTTGCTTCTTGCACTTCCAGAGAGCTGTGTACATGTGTGTTACTTCCTAACATAGTACATTTTCTATGTTTTTTTTCTTGTGGAAGATACAAAGTCCTTTGATTTCTGTAGCAGAGTATAGCATTATGTCCAAGAATTCTGGTTCAGACATTAAAGGAATATAGTTAGTGCCTCCTGAACCTGTTTTCTGGTCTTTTATGCTGGATTAGTTTTGACATGAGAGGTGTGAAAAGGTGGCGTAACACTACAAAAATGAATGACTGACTAAAGAATTTAGCTTCACCTGGGAAACATTTGTTAAATACGAATGCATATAATTAGTACTTCTACCTCTTGAACTAGTTGCAAAGTATCATTGGCTATTTCTTTGGTCTGTGTTTGGATGTTTTCTACTTTTTAGATTAGAGAAAAGGTAAACCAGTTGAATTTTAAAGTCTTTATGTAGAAAAAGTTGACAGGAGTATGTCTGCTGTGATAAGCAGTTACACTTTCAAGTATTCTAAAAACAAAATGCATGTCTTTATTTGCTAGCAGTGCTGAAAACGTCTAAAAACCATAAATTAGCTGACGGAAGTGTCGACAAGTGTGTTGAGTTACCTTCTCCTGCTTACTGGTTTGGTTCAAAAATATGTAGTGTGATTCTTCATGAAAATGCTAAAAAAAAGAGTTCAGAGGAAAATCTAAGGAACTGTAAGACTGAAGGCATATTGAAATGCAAAGTTAAATTCATTTCTAGCTTCTGGGTCAAGTTTTGGTCTTGTACTTAACTGTGTAATTTAATTGAAGTTAGCTCAGTCAATCCATATTTACACTGGTTTAATTGAGGACAGATGTAGATGGCTATATTCGAGGATGAAAATAACGTATTTGGGAGACCGTGTTCCTGTCAGAGAGCCAAATGAAACTTTATCAGAACTGGAGACACCTGTCTTCCTACAAGAAATTTAAAGAGAATACATGTGCAGGCCTATTGGTAATGTAAAGCTGATTATGGGTGTCTTTTTCTTGAAGGAAGATGAATAGGCTTTAGAATTAAAACGAAGCAGAAAAACTTGCCTGCCACAATCCTCCAGGGAATTTCTAGGCTTAAGGTCAGATGCTGTTGAATAGAAATGAAATTCTGTCCTAACTCCCTCTGTCAAGCCTTTCCCTTTGCAGGACCAGATATGAACATAAAATTCGTATTTAATGGTAGCGACAGTTATAGTTTGAGGAAAAATTTGGCTGAAGCAGGTTCTTACGTGTTTGGGGATGTTCTGGTTTTTATATGGTTCTCTATAGCACTTGCAGTTTTCTAGACATCTTTTCAGTGTTGGGATACTGTGCTCTTATTTGCAGTCTGAGTCTGCGAGCTTCAAGATGGAAGACTGATGCTGGAAATTTTAGTGAAAACTTTTAAACTTGTCAGTGAGGTCTTTTCTCGTGTGTTTGACTAGAGAATTACATTTTCGTTCCTAAGCCTGAAGTGTATCCCACCATGGAAGCCTTGCCATTTTTTCCGTAGTAAAATTCTATGAAATAAGTAGCCAACTGTTTCTTTTCCCATTTTTGTAGGAAGAGAATGTGAACCCGTAAGTTTCAGCAAAATATAATTTCTGATACAGTCATCTAATAGTCATCTTCCTGCTGAACGGAAGGTGTCTTAGGTTTACGCCCCTGCTTATAAGGGAATACATCCGTGTGATAGTTATTCCCAAGGACACAAGTATCTATACATTGTACTTCAGCAAGTATATTCTCAAAAGACAGCAAAGGAAACAGAAACTCATGATGATGTGTATCTTCTGATTCCAGTGGGAGCAGGGATTAGCCGTAATATTAAGTTACTTGAACTGTATGCGTGGGTTTTAAGTATAAGGATTAGATTTGGTTAGTGGCTTTGTTAGTCTTTTGAAACAGTACTTGCTCATTTGCATTACAGTGAGGCAAAGATACCTGCTTTAAATGCAGAATTGGATTACTTGATTTCTTTTTTGACTTTGTTTTTTGACTTTTCTCTTTACTGCCATGCTGATTTCCTTTAATGCACCATGGATAAATCAATATTTGATAATAAATAAACAAAGGTGAATTTTATTCTTGCTTTTTAAATGACAAAAAATTACTAGGTATGTTGACAGATTCAGTGTTCTCTGAGAACTGTTAAAAAATGCAAGTTTTGTATGAAATCATGCCTACTTTCCTATTACTGCATGACATTATCAATTGGTTTATAGATAAGATTTTTCCAGAAAATGTTTTAATGCAGCCACGTAGATCTTCATGTTGCTGTCTAATAAAGCAAGGTCAAGGGAAGTTATAAAGCAAAGCTTAATGCTTGGGTGTTTTTTTTTCTTTCCTCAAAATATTTTATTTTTGTAGTTACACAAAACAGTATTTTTAATGTGACTATTGCAGCAATGAAGTCTCATAGTATTTCACTGAACAGAGGCAGCAGTGAGAAGTAAAAAGCCTTCATTGCATGGGAAGCATATTTCAGCTTAATTTATAGTAGTTGGAAAAGAAAAATGAAAATTATAGGGTTTTTTCTTTTCCTACTGTGCTAGAGCCCATCATATTTAGCCAGGTTAAGCCAGTCTTGTGGAAAAGGTGACACATTTTATAAGGAAAGCATTATACTAGTGTTAACATTTTCCTTTAAAATCAATAGCTCTGGTAATGTTTTAATTAACATAAATTGCAAAGCATTTCTTTTGAGAAGTAATTTGAAATACTTACATGAAAAGACTATCAATCCAATGTTAATATTATGAAATATCTTGACAACATAATGATTTCAAATAACTCTGGTTCGAAGTTTAACTTGCACTCATGTAAAATGCCACAGAAGAAGTTGCTTAACATAAATTTTAGCAGGTGTGTAGCAATACTTATCAGAGTTATGTATATATAAGACATAACCTGGAAACTGCTGCTAGATCAAGCCTGCAACCTCTGGCTTTTCCAAGTAACATTTTATGTAGTTATTTGCTACCATCTATGGAACAGTAATCCACTATATTTTGTTCAGTTGAGTGATGAGCACAGGCCATTGAGCCTTCACTTGAGAATCACTGACTTTATCCTTTTTTTTATTTTATTCTTTTTTTTTTCCTTTATTATTATCTTTTTTTAGTTCCTTCATCTGCTGGTACAGTACTTGAGATTATGATGGCTAAAATGTTTGTAGTTACAGATGTCCTGCTACAGGTACAGTTATTTTGACAAAAGTTGCCTTTCCAGAAAAGTCTATTTGTAAGAGCAAATCAGGTATCTAGTAAAAACAATTTTTTAACCCGTAAGATATTGTGAGGTGTGACTAATTCATTATGGTAAGAATGTTTTATACTTAACTTTTGAATACTAACATGGAAAAAGTGATCCATTTGTCTTGGTTCTTTAGGTTTTAACACAAACACCCAGGTTAGGTTTTCATTTGAAGGCATATACGAAGTTCAACACTAGCAATAAAATCTGGAGTTTTTTTCCTGGAAGACAGAAATAGTGTCGGAACCATGATAAAGAGGCTGAAATTTCATGTAAGAGGCAGAAATATCTACCACTTGAAGAAAGAAAGAAAAAAGTCCAAGAATAAGAATTCTCAATAAATTCAGTTCTTCCCCCATAAATATTTCTTCTCATTTGTGATTGGAATGTAAAGGTTAAACTTATTATTTGTTTTTACATATATATATATATATTTTTTTTTATTATATAACTGCTCATTTGTCGTATTAGTCTTACCTAAAAAGTGTTGAATGGGTTTGCCGTTCTAATATCACAGAAAGTTACAAGCTCTTACTGTTCCGCTAATGCCCTGTGGGCAAAAAAAGATCAATAAAAGAAACCTTGTCTAGGTTTATGAAACAAATGCATAAAAACTGTAGCATATTCATCATGTATCGTATCAGAGCTAGGCTTTGCGAAGCACTGCAGAGATGCAAGAACATGAGCAAATGTTTTTCGAGAGAGCTTTCAGTTTGATTAAGGTAGAAAGAGGATGTGAGAGCCAAACTCAAATCCTATAATGAAAGTTTACCCAGGAAGTCAGTAGCCAAAATCAGAAGTGAATATTGATTCAATACTCTACCTGATCATTGAACAAAGTTTATTTCCTTCTTTCTATGATCTTACACTACACCAGTTTCAAAAACTCATGGCTGCATTTAGTTGTTTAATTGGTAAGACTATTTGGCGTAGTTATCCTAATTGGAAGAAATGTCCCATTCTTCTGTGGCTCTGGTCATTTGTCTTGTAGTAATAAGGAAAAAGGTTTTCTGGGTTCCTTCTATTTTGAAGACGACCTAGCACTGAAGAATAATATCTGTGATACTCCTTTCCAGCCTTTCAAGGCAGAAGGATAACTTGGGTGTATTTAGTATTGGCTTACTTTGCATCTCAGATGGCTACTTTATGATTGTCTTTGCGTGAAGCTGACTTGGATGAGGGGAAATGCCCTGGGATCTGCTACCCGGACAGGTTACTATAGAGGGTTTTTTCCCTAGCCCTTTCAGATAAGGTAACATGCCTTCAAATAATATTACCTTTAAATAGCATGCCTGGCCAGTTCTGTCAGATTGTATTAGGAAACTCTTGTTTTACCTGTGTTTGGAAAAGAAGAGTATTATTATTACATAACAGTTTAAGTATTTTCTTTTGTGTGAGTGTGGGGGGAAAAAAATGAATAAGGTTAGCAAAAGATACTGTTATTCTCACTGTGCTTAATTTCTTAGGCTTTGAAATGTAAAAAAAGACTTGTATCCTAAAATATTGTAAAAAACAGTCCCACCAAAAAACCCAAACAAAAACAAAAAACAACTCCAAAACCTTTAACACCAAACCAAAAAATTTTGGAATATGAGCCAGTACAGAAATCAGTATGAATGTAGATTCCTGAACTTTCTGCATCATCCTGCTGAACACTTTAAGAAGACAACTTAAAGTGAACTTCGTGCTGCTTGTAAATAATGTAGTTGTTTGTAAGAGTTTTAAGAAGTAATCGTTAAGACCATGAAATGTAGAAATTCCAAGATTACCTGTCAAGTTTTCAGACCTACCATTGCACAGTTAGTTTTGTGCTGTGTTGTGAAAACCAACCATAGGATGGACAGAGGCTCTGTACGGTGAGTGTGTGATGACAGGAGATTGGGATTCTTACAATGCTTGCTTTGCAGTTATCTTAGGTTTGTTCTCCTACTTTTCTGTTATGGAAGAAGTTCCCTTTTTTATCCTTCTATACGTTACTTTTTAGCAGATTATATTTTAATGCTGAATTAAATACAGTGGAAGCGGAAATAGCTGTCACCTCCTGTATTGTGTGTATGTGGATATGGAGGCTGCGGACTTGACTCTGCACTTGCCTAGAATTTAAGAACACAAAACTCCGGTTTCTGGACTGGATATTGCAATCTAGTTTTAATAAGAAAAGAATGTTCTTTTGATATATTAGTATTCTTCATCACCTACAAAATATTTTATTCAATTATAATGCCCCTTTACTAGAAAGATTTGCAAGGTCTGTTTTGAAGAAGATTGAAAACAATGTCATTTGACTTCTGCTGAGTACTTAAAAGGAAAACTGAATCTAGGATGATGTAGGGATGTTTGTTCTCCTGACCCTGTAAATTAAAAAGAGACTTGGAGAATTACCACCTACTGTTTCCATTGTTTAGCTGACACACTGGGATTAAAGGTAATTACAGAAATATTAGTGGTCTTTCCCACCTCTCGGAATCTCTTGCCAACTTCAGTAAGAGCTTGTAACTGTTCTCTGAAAATAAGCATTAGCTATGGGCTCTACATCTGAACAGAGTTACTAAGTAGCTTGTTTTATCTTTTAATATATAAAGTTGCATATGTATTTGTGTAGTCATCTCTAAGTAAGAGTAATGGTGAAGCACTGGGGCAGAAGTTGTGGATGCCCCATCTCTGGAGATGTTCAAGGCCAGGCTGGATGGGACTCTGAGCAACCTAGTCTAGTGAAACATGTCTCTGCCTATGGCAGAGGAGTTGGAACTTGATGATCTTCAAGGACCCTTCCAACCCAAGCCATTCCATGGAATATTTATTGCAACAATACATAGTATCTGAAAGCTGTAGCTGTAATGTAATCATTCTTTTGGAAGAAATTCTGGCCTCATTGAAAAAGTTTTATGATAATTAAATTTCTTTGATCAGTTTCTTCTTTCTATAGAACAAGTCTTATACTGATATCATCATTAAATAAAGCTATCTAGTTCTGCACTGTAATGGTTAGCATTGTAGCAGAGCTCTGGTATTCAGATGCTTAATTCTTCATTTGTCCTTTGACAGGTTTTTTTTTTGTCCTCATCCGTGTTTTCAATTTGCTCGCATTTATTACAAGAGAATTGTGTGAGTGTTTTTTCCTTCACAGGTGAAGATTTAAGATGAACTGCTAAGTAATGGTTTTCATCATAAAAAGGCATTTTAATGTCTTTTTTGCTTTTGACGTACTGTGTTCAGATAGTACACCAGATTAGTGATATTGGACACAGTTAAAATAGTACCACATGTAACACAAAAAACAATCCTCACAAAGCAGAGATTGTTTAGGGCACTTAATTCACTCATTTGCCTCTGATATAGATACATGGGTAGTGATAATAGCATCACTCTGTGCTGTCGTACCTGGCTATGTGCTCTAGACTGATTAGACACTGTCTGATCTAGTCCAGTTCAAGTCACCCAGATGATCAAACATCTGCACTTCTTTAGAAAGAAAATGCTGTACTTTAATAGGTTCTGTGGATAACTTCTGTTGTGTTCGTCACCCAACTTTAAACAACAGATGAAGCATGAATGCAGTCTTTAGAATGGTTTTCATTGTGTAGTCTTTGTGCAGCACATTGACTGTCTCCTGAACTCAGAGACAATTTGGAAAAGATAATATGTGATTTTTAAACAAGTGGAACATTTTAATGCATAAGTGCAAAGGAAAAGTTAAGAATGCTAAAGCAGTAATAGAATAGTAAATATATGGAACACTACATTTGTGTGTTTTGTTTCAGTTTTCACCACGCTTAACGTTGAACTTTGTTCAGCAGTAGTTCCATTCTCATTCTGTGTGGCAGGATGATAGTTGGTGCAGTTGCAGAAATCTGTGACAGGACAAGTAAGAGGAATTAACACAAAACTTGGCAACTTACTAGCTTTTCAGCAGCCTTCTGTTATCTCTAAAGGATAATCCAGTGTGCTTAGTCTGAAACATTTTACAAGGAGGGGACCAAGACAAGGAGGTTTTTTCAATTTCCTTGGCTAAGAATTGTAATGAAACGTATTTCAAACTTATTCTTTACTTGCAAATACTAAATGTCTTTAATAACAAGGAATTGCAAAGAATAAATTTAATCTATAGCATTTGGAGTCCAGTAAAGTAATTAAATAATTTTTAGCAGTACATTTAGTACAGTGCATAATTAGAAAACCTGTCTGCCTACACTAAGGTTTATTTTATTTCTATTATGTTATTTTCAGTTTTACAGAATTAATTTTGATTGGCTAGTCATGGAAATTCTGAAATTTTTTTTCTAATAGAGCTTAGATGTTTAAAAATTCCTTAGGTCCTTAGATCTCTTCCTCAACATATGATTTAGTTGTCAGTCTATTCACCTGACTGAAAGTGGAAGAATCCCTCTGTTGTAAACCCTATGCTTTAAGGAAATGAATGATTGCACCTGGTACTGTGGCAGTATTATTTGCTTATTTAACCACATATTCAGTTACTTCATTGGATGCAGAGAGTTAGGTTAGAATCTCTAACAGCAAAATGATCTGAACTCTGACAGAACTATTGCATTGCAGAAGTATTGCATAATTGTGCTCAAAAGAAGTTTTTTGAGTCATCAAGATCTACTGCCTTGCACGGTTATACCCTCTCAAGTAATCTAAATGCCCATGACAGTACTTCCCTGGACACGTTTTCCAAGTTTTCCAACACCACATTTGCTTTGCTGCAAGAAGCCTAATTCCAGCATTTCATTCTTTTGCTTTTATCTATTCATGCTTCTTTTTTTACTGCCAAGTGAGTCCCCATCTTCTTCTGCTTTGGTCTTTAAGCTGCATTATATAATTTTGACACTGTTTCTTTTTTGTTCTTTATCCCTGTTAAAAAAAAAATACAAAAAACCCCCAGCACTTTCTTTTATTTAATTGCATATGGAAGCCCCTGGAATGAAATGCGCTAAAAAGTGCTATGTGTGAAGCTGGGTAAGTTTTTTCTACGCTGAAAAGGAAATTTGAAAACCTTTAGACATTTGAAATACTGTTCTTTGTTTCCAGTAGATATGAACGTGGGGAGGATGTAATGAGCAATGGTGATTGTTTGAACTTGATAGAGTGGCAATATTTGATGGCTTAATAAAGACTAATAAGTGATGGTTATGGGAGGAAAAGTCTAAGTGTATTTCTCTGGGCTTGTTCATTGTGCTCTGTTGACGGGGCCACCACTCATATCCCTGAGCCTCATTGATCCTGAGACCTTTGCAAGACTCATGCCAAGTTGCACAAGAAAACTTGTCATATTTGGCCCCTTCTGCCTTTTGATCCGGTCACCTTCTTGGGTAAAGGAAAAGGGATATGGTCCTTCCAATTGAAAAGAGTTTATTTAAAACTACAAATGTAATCTCTGTCCTAATTCCATGGTGATTTTCTTGGACTGAATGCAGGTGATACTGCGAGCATGTAAAACACTTATGTATTCCTTCCTGTTTGAACTAATTTATAGAATCCTGTGCAATTTCTAGAGTATGCTGTTTTATATCCTTTCCAGGCTGATTTCACATCTTCAGTGAAACTCTTTAAATATTACAGTTTATTTGTTTTCCAGTTTATGAACAGCTTGAGCATCATATCGGTTCCAGCTCCTATATTTCACCTTTTTCTAGCTTGAAAAATTAGAAAATATTTTCAGCCTGTATACTTGGCATTCTTAATATTAGAGGAGGAAGACAGAATTAGAAGTAAGCCCTTACGAAGATTTTTTAAATTAAAAGCTTATACTGTCACACTGTGTTTTCAATTCCTGATTAGCATTAAAATCTCATTATGTTTCTGAGTTGGTAGAAAGTATTCCCGTCATGCTGAGTTCATCTGGGTCTTGCTACTTGCTGTGATGAAACTGAATTGGGCTAGATTCTTTTGATTATCAAAGCTGAGCTAATTGTTTTAAGGTGCAAATGCAAGTAATAGGTCCTGTACTGTGTGTGTATATGTGCCTTTTTCTATATATAAACACCTTAGAAGAATATCTGTATATATATATGTATATATTGTATGTATAGAGAATATATCTGTGGCTTAAGACTGCAAACTGGAATGAACTCTGCCGCTGATGTAACGTGCAACATCAAACACTGATCTTGCTGTCCTCAGTTTTCCATTGCTAAATGGGAATTATGGCTGATGTCCATGGCGTTAGGCAGAAGTCGATATTTCATCATAGTCCCTTCACTGGCTGGCAGAACTTTCTTGGATAGGAATAAAAAGTAAATCTCTCCCATGAGAGAGAATATAATTAATTGTTGAAAGTCTGTCTTGCTGCAAAACTTCTTGTTTCCTTGTTTGCACATGGGAACCAGACATTTTCCCACTCCTTCTTAAATAAGTTCAAGTGAGAAGAATTTATTCTTGTCATCATGTGCTTAAAAACACGTCTAAATTATTGTCTCATGAAGTATAGATAGACTCATGGCAAAACCCATTTGCACCTTACTTTGTAGTCATGTCTGAACATATCCACATATTCAGAAGAATCTCAACTTGTCTAAATTATAAATTATTTTAGGTTTTTTTTCCTGGAAATCAGAAGGATCTCATTTCACTCCAGGAAAAATTAAGATGCAATGGTATAAAGAGGATAGACTTCAGTCTGTGGTAATACTCCTCATCTTCAGTCTTCAATATGTTATGTTCATGTTAAGTATCTTTTATCAAGTTGAAGTGACTCTAACTAAGCTGTAGTTTAGTTCAGTTAAACTGTTTCAGAGGTGGTTGGCAAAAGAAAAAGAAAAACCCCAAGTAGTTTTCCTGTGCAATAAAAATCTTATTTTTGTCCAGTGTTTTTGGAAAAATGTTATAAGGAAGCCACTATCTTTTGACAACTTTGTGAGACAAAACAAAGATGCATGGAAAAGTATAACCAGCCATACAATTTGTACTGGGATTTATACAAGAGTCCTAATTTTCCCTGAAGTCTGATTATTCATGTTTATATCTCTAATACCCACATCCACTCCTTTCCTTTCCACAAAATACTATGAATGATAATAAATAGAAATAAATCTTAATCGTGTATATCCCTAGATCCAAGGAATTCATTTTGATTGAACTTACTTGACATTTAGTTTAATTTAATTATGGGAAGTCTCTGTTGGTAACTAGCAGAGTGTACGTGGTTGCCTCATTATCTTACTGCGATAGTGGTTGGCTGTTGTGTTTGCTCATTGTCTTGATGCTTGTTTACTCATGGCCCTCAGGGAAAACCGTATTAAATAATTCTGCAGTTATTTTTCCAGGAACAACAACAAAAAAATCTTAGTATTTGCCTGTTTTCGAAACTGACAAAAGCCAGTGAAATTGAGCTGCTTTATAGCATGGCTTCAACACAAGTGGAATATATTGGTTTGGATTTGGAAACCCCACCGTAAGTTCTTATGAAACAAAAATTTCTATAAATAACATCCAGCTGAAAGTTGATATTTTCATATAATATCTAAACCAGCATTAGAAATTTTTTTGGCAGTCACTGAATCACGGTGCTTTAGCATTCTATGGGGAAGCTGCAGCAGTGTGCAGCAGCCACGTGTGGGTGTCATGATGTGGGAACAGAAGGCTGTAGCTAATGAAAAAGTTAATGCTGCATTAGTTCCCACATGAGAAATCCATGCCAGTGTACCTTGCTAAGCTGCTGTTAGCCCACTGTAACCATTGTCAGTCCTGTAATTTCTGTTAGGTTGCAACACGAGACAGAACCTTTCAACAATCACAAGTGGTTGCCTGGTATTCCAAGGTGACTCATGAACTGATTAAACAGAGACATGGAGAGGGCTGTTCTATTGATACAATACTTTGTAGTCCCAGTTGCTGCAGTTAAAATTCACATCAGTCTGTCATGAAGTAAATGACATGCATTCTTGAAGAATCTTCTGGTTTTCAAGCGAGTGGTATGATGTGATTATGGAACAGTTACAGGCATGCAAACATCAGCATTTGAGACACACACATCTATAACACATGGAGTGTATTTACTTAATTAAGATGGATTTTTTAATTTCATGAGCCTTTCAAGAGCCATATATATAGTAAAACTCAATCTATGCAGCATATTTGAACAATAAACTTGTGGCTTGAACTCAGTTATGAATTGTAGAAAGCCAAGCATGAGCGATTTGCTTTTGAGGAGCTAAAACTTCTTACTGTCCTGACCAGAGTGTCACCTGTGACTCATTTGCTTTTAGCCCTTTCTTGAATATATTCAAATAGTCTTGATCTACAGCAGGTATCTTGTATTAGAATGTGATTTAGAGGCAGACCAAGAAATTTTTCAGTCCTAAGATATATAACCCTAATTGTACTTGCCCACTAAAAGAGGGGATAGGTAGTAGAAGAGAAAACAAACAAACAAAAAAAGATGAACATTGCAAATTAGTGCAAGAGGCAAGAGCAGCCTTTCAAGCGAATCAGGACATGATTGTGGACTGCAGCACAAAATTAGTATTGCCTCCCAGAGATTTTTGTTGTGGTTTGTGGGGCTTTGTTTGTTTTTTGTTTTCGAGCTGTAAAGTAAAGATGCATTTGTCCTGCTATGGTTTGCTGTGATCTTTCGAGGGAAACAGGGCAGATTTTTTCGTGTACATTCCCTGAGTATGAGCTTCTATTTAATATGGCACTGTTTCGCACACCCCCCAAAAATGCCCCAAAACCCACACCTAAACCTCAAATCCAAACAAGTTCTCATTTTACATTAGTGTTGAACATTAAAGTTTGAAATGACAGAAAATCCTAGATCTTGCCTGGTTTCTTTTATGATGGCCTAAAATGTACACGTGGACTCCATTCTAGATGAATACAGGTGAGCATGATGGTCATAGGATGCAGCTTTGTGGCTTTTTGTGGTCCTTAAAGGTGACATATCCTGTATGTTTCTGAAGCTGTGAGGTCAGGAAATTAAAAAGAATTCCATAATTCTTTTGCTTTCAACACCCTTGGATGATGTTTTCTCACACATCACTGTACTATCACTTCCTAGGCAGGCTACAAAAATGGGTTTTGGTAAGAGCTTTTCCTGATATTTTTCAAATTAAACTTTATCACTGGCATAATGCATCATCCCAGTAAATGCTGTTTCTTCTTTGACTGAGGATTCATTGGATCCACCGTTGGCCACCCCTTAAAGGACAATAAAATAAAGTTCAGGGCAACTAGTGCTCTGTTTCACTTGGGTATGGTTTTTGTAGACCTTTCTCCTCATTGTATAACTTATCTTGACGTGCCCAAGACCAGAATAACAAGAGTGACCCTCTGACTGAAAGGGGTATTTTGACAGATGTCTTATCTAAAATTGTGCTTTTTAAAATAATGTTAGCTTTTCTATTAGTGGAAAAAGTAAAGATACTGTTAGGCTAACAGGGAATTAATCCCATATTGTTTAAACTATAACAACCTGACCAGCTTTTATGAGGTATCTCTTCCAGTAACTGTAAAAAAAGGAAGCCCACCAATTAAACTTTTAAAGTAACTGTAACCTGCAATTAGCAATGTAAATCGCTACTGTTGTAGTGCCTCATGTTTTTGTTGGTGAAAGATTAAGTTTGTGTAAAATCTGTTCAAAGTGAGATAAGGCAGGAATAAAAAGGCATATGAAAGAAATCAGCAAAAAAACATAGGCTAAGAGGACTAATCCAGATTACTTCTTGCCTACAGACTAGCTGAATAATAGATACGATCATTTCTTACTGGTTTTCATGGGGGTGATTTTGTGATTAGTTGGCAGCTAAAATTACTGCTGAGAAGAGGGATCTCCAAGGAAGGGAGGGTTTAAAGAGATCTTGTCCTTTTCAAAGCTAGTAGAAAATGTTTTTGGGGACTGGCCAACAGTGTTTCCAACTCTGTATTTTACTATGTTTTTTAGTTTTGTATTTTAAACCAGGAAGTGTTTTGCCCTAACAGTTGACAGTATCTGAGTCCTAGGACTCCATATTGGGAACTGCTTGTTTGCAACTGGTGCGAGTGTTCCTAACAGCACAAAAGCCACTCTGTTCTCATTTTCAGATTGCTTACAAAAGAAGCAATTCTCTATTGCTATGATTTCAGGATTTTTTTGGCTTATATAATGAAGGACTGTCAATTTTTTTTTTTTTT
>VZTE01006487.1:94612-120958 GCA_013397775.1 Eulacestoma nigropectus | reverse complement strand
TATTATGAAAGGTTTTCAATTTTTTTTTTTTTTTTTTTTTTTTTTAATGATTTAAACTGCCAGCTCTTTACAGATCCCTCAAAATAAATCAATTGCTTCTCTATGATCTGGAATTGTCCCTCATTACTTCTTCATGTGAGATTGTCTTCTAACATTATCCTACCAGGAGCATGTTGAAGATCCTATGTTAGACGCAGTATGAGATGCTAAATAGTGCATTAAAAAATGACAGCATAAATGGTAGTTGCAAGCAGTATTCACTCTTTTAGAACAAGTTCAGTTTGATATTGCTGCTTGTCATTGAGTGAGTGCCACAATTTGATCCCTTGGTTATTAGTCCCGCATCACTGGCACTGCTGACAATGGTTTGGCACGATGCAAAGAGGTTCATCAGAACATTAGGGCACATGGAAGTTCATGAAATAAATTCTCTGAAATGCACCAATGTCTCTGAAAGTTAGCCACTTTTTCAGAATGTAACTCTCTGAATGTTTGTCTTGTTACTGTGATATTAAAAAGTATTTTTATTTAATCTAGCACTGTGACCATATTAGGTCTGAAGGAGGAGTGTTCCATTCTTGACACACTGGTGTACATGTGCAGATCATCAGGCGTCACAGTTAACTTGGTGAAGGTTTGGCAGTGCTAATATTGCTGTTCTTTCTGAATATCTCAGGCAGAGGATGAAAATTTTAACTGCTGAAAAGTATTGTTAGGAGAGGATGCCTTAGGACTATGCTGAACAGCATTGAACATACTGGTAATACGAGATTCATCAAAAACTCAGTGATAATAAAACAAGCTTCCTAAATTATTCAATCTTCCACCTTTATTTCATCATTAGTTTGAAGCAAGAGTGTTGTTGCTTGTGGACAGGCAGATAAGTGAAATGTCTTTGTTAAGCTGCATATAACAAGCATCTTAGTACATGGAACATAGTAATGAATTATTATCTGCCTGCAGAACAGCATTTCCTTACCCTTGATATTAATTTTGGAGTCAATCAGGGCAGTGTCCTAAGAGCTGGCAATTTTAGATAATACCTGTTATGAAACATAAAAAAAAGGTCAAAACCAGAAAATGAATAGTGACGCATTTTAGAACCACCCTTGATAAGAAGGCTTTTGTGTATAAAAGTTCTCAGAAACTGGGCTGGGTTTTGAACTCCTATCTCTAATCACGTAAAGATTAGGGCCCATGGAGTGAGCAAACTTGCTTTGATTAATGTAACCTCTTCTGCACTGATTTCAATGTAGAAGGCATGAAAGAGGTTTAAAATACCACCAAGAAATTCCACCAAGAGTCCTTCAAACAAGCTTTTCTGCGTATAGCATAAGAGCTTCTTCCAAAGCTTGATTAAACTGTGCCAGACTGGATACTATAAATATTGCTGGTGTGCTCTCAGTATACTATGAATAGTACTGATCCCATCACATATAAAAAAGATTTAGCTGTAAAGCATGTGGAAACAAAAAAAAACCCCAACATAGAAAACAACTGCCAGCTGCCTGAGGTGAAAAAGAAATATTCTTAATTGTTAGGTATTCCTCTGTTATTTTTTAAAATTCCTTCTGAAGGCATTGATGATGTTAGACATACGATAACTGGGGAAGATACAAAAGTGACCACTAAGCCAATCTGATTATTAACATGGTCCTTTATTTAATAGCTCTCTGATTTTACCTCCTGGTTAAACTGATGTTACTGTGTATGTGGATTGTGTGATGCAAATGTAAAGTTATTGCAATTAAATAATACTTAAAGTGTCAGCAAAGAGTTAACTGTGGCAGTTCTCTATTGTAAATTCAAGCGAACAGAAAATTTCACTGAGTAGGAAGACAGACATTTTGATCAGAAGGTCATTGTTCTATTAATAAGGATCTAATAGGTTTTCCAAATGAATGACTTGTATTTTCAATTTGAGGAGAGGTGAGAGTACGAGGTGATGGAACTGAGGTTCAATTGAGAGTTTAATCTATGTATCAAGAACCTTTGTCACTGAAACGATGGTGAATAGCTGAATTCATTTACAAAGTGTAATGAGTTCCCATTGAGAATTAATTATCTTGGAACTTAGTTCTGAAACTGGAAACATATTTGACCCTTGAAATCAATCTTTCTTTTTCTCCCCTCCACCAGAAACTAGATAGAACTTCATGAGTTCAACATGATGAAAGTTAGAATTTATATTTTTAAAATTTTTTTAACACATTGTAGTGCAAGTGTGGATGATGTTCTTATTCCCTTTTCTAGTTTTAGCACATCTGAATTCTGACTGCAGTTCTTCCTGAATATTGTTGACCTTTAGTTAAGTAAATATACGTGGTGGTTTGTACTTTTCAGAGATGGAAAGCATTTTTAACTCCCTAATGTGGTTGAGCACCTGGAGATGTAAAGAGAAAAGCCAAGCATGATCCTGGAATTTAAGGCAGAGAACAACAGAGAGAGGATAAAAGCCTCAGATATTGACAGAAGGAAGAGGAAAATCATGGGAGGAACAGTGTCTGTCATGGAGAGAGACATTCAGAATAACAGACCAACTGGCAAGGAAGATTATATGACTGGATTTTGTTATGTGAATTCTGAGGCAAACAACCTGAGCTGTTACATCCAATTAGATGCAATTCCTAGAAAGTAGATAGTATTTATAAAGTAGAAATTTTTGGGTTTGAGTGTTAATTTATTTTCTGTCTTTCAGTTCATATCCTTGCTTCCTCTATTTTCTCTTGTGGCAATACTGTATTGAAGGGGAGTTATAGCGGCAATTGAGTTATAGCGGCAATCGCTGTGAATTCTTTATAATCTGTTAAATGCTTTAAAATTGGTTAAGCTTAACATGACAGCCCTCTAAAATCTAAGTTTTTTTCATTATTAAAGTAGTATTCTAAATTAGTCTTGTGCATAGACTTTTTAATATCTTCAGTTTTCCCTGTAAATTGTGAGTTGTGCTCACAGAAGTTCAGTCTAGATGATAGGCGAGACTGATTTTCAGTATCGATTGCAAGCATCCTTTCTAATTGTGAGATAGACTTCAGTTCTTCAGTTTTTTGAAGATTCTGTAAAATGTTGACTGAAATTTGTGTATTTATGCACATGTGGCTGCTTATGCAGTTTGTTCTTGTTGATTTTTAAAGGTTCAATATTGCATAAATGATTAATTTTACTTTGTATGTAAGCATCTAAACTTCAGAGCTCTTCCAGAATATTCTCTGAAGGGATCCCTTATGTCGCACTCAGACACGAAAAAATCACGCAGACCTCTCGTCAGGTGGGAAGCAAGAAAAAAGAGAGAGAGCCGGGGCGAGACCCCGAACTTTATTATATATGTTCTTAAAAACCACCGTGGATTGGAGGGAGAAATTACCACCCCTCAATCACACTGGTCAAAGGAAACATCCATCAAATGTCGCCGCCTAGGAGAATGGAATGAAAAACAATCCAGAAGTTCAGAAAACATTCTAGGCCGGTTAGAAAAACAAGAGCTATGTTTATAGAAAATGCATGAGAACTTCTACTACAAAAGTAAAAACACAGAACAGTAGAAAAACCAGGGCGACACCCTTAGACTTCACAACTGGTAAAAATGTCATTAATCCTATCTTTGCCAAATGCATGAAATGCATTTCCAGATGTGTAGTAGATTTAGGAAATAGGAGTGTTTGGTTTGATTTTTTTAAGCAGGTCAAATTGTATGAATGAATAGTCAGCCTACATAACCGAGGAAACTCACTGTGCCAGTTCTTCTTTCACTCGCCTCCTGAGTCACCACCTCAATATCATGTCCTCCCTCTGTCCTGATAGTTCTGAAGTCCATATAGAATAAATCCAGTAGTTTCAATTCTTTCAGAGTTTGCATGTATATGTGAACAGCTTTGATCTAACTGGGAAGGAATAGGAAACTATGGGGTTGCCTGACCATGCTTTGTGATAAGTGAGGCTGGTGGTAATCTGCCCTACTAAATCTGTCCCAGTTAAAAATGTATGTAAACACTATAGCTGCTTTCAAAGAGGAAGAAAAACCAAGCAAACAACCAACATACAAAAACCCCTCCAAAAGCTGAAAACCACAACAAAACAGCCCCCGATCGCAGCTAGTTGTTCAAGAAAAGAAAAAAGATACCCTCTCATCCACTATGTCACTGAAATGATTGATTAATTTCAATTTAATTTACTTATGAGAAGTGTTCCAAAACAGGTCTGCTCTTTCCTGGTGATTGACATGATATCTGAACAACTGGCATGAAGCTGATGTTTGAAGCAATACATTCCAGCTGCCCTGTAGATCGTGCCCATTATGATGACCATTGCCTTTCACTGCTTTATCCGTGTGGCTACTCCCTCAGTGGTCTGCCCGTTGAACTGTGTTTTGAAATCTGCCTTTGTCATCCTAATAGAAAGTTTCCATTGAGAGGAGCAGAACCTGAAATCTAAGAGGATGAGCATTGGAGCAGTAAATCCTGTGCTGTTGTGTGCAGTTTTATAAGCATCTCCAGCACAGATCATTTTGTTAAAGCAACATCTGCTACAAGCACAGTACTTGGATTAGGGATGACAGCCATTTGCAGCCAAATGAACTCTTAAAAATAGAAGATATTTAAGTTTGACAAGGATTAATGTTCTATTAGCTTGCTAAAGTCTTCAGGTTTACAGCAGCACTTTCTGTGGACGTTTTATATGGATGCTCTTTATATTTAGTCTAATGTAAGTGTGATCTGCATCACCAGTTTTCTCAGCTTGCCTTATGAGATTGATTGGTCTTATATCTGTCTGTTCTCTGTCACGAAAAATCATGAGGGTTAGGTCTATGACGGCAGTGTTTTTCCCATTAGGGAAACACTTAAAAAATATCGTCTGGGAGGTCTGTCTCTTCAGACGCTTCTGCCAGATCTACTGCCATTGGAACGTCCCTATCCAAACACAACAAGCTTTTATTCAAGCATTATCAGTGTCACTGCTATTTCTTTCCTGCCACAGGATCCTTACTTTACTAACTTTAAATATGGATGGTTTGGTCATATCCATACTTATTTTAATTAGCTTCTCATTCACACCATTTCAAGCTGTTAGGACATAGCAGCTGGTTCCAGTGGCAACATCTGCCTATTGACTAGAGCAAGCAAGTTATTCTGTGTTTTTGTCTGGTCCAGCGTCTACTCCTGAAGCTTTTTTTAATTTCCTCTGCCTAGTCAGATGATGTTCAGATCTGTTTCTCAAAGCTTCACTCATATAACTAGACTTTGTATATGCTGGGGGAAACTTTTACCTAAGTGAAGGAAAAAAAAATCATTCTGATAAGTGCATGTTAAGAAATGCATGCTGCCATGCATTAAATACAGTCAGAGAAACCTTATGGTTCATATTGCCCATTCATATTGTATTGATTCAGTGTGTTGGTTCATTTGGTGAAAAAAATATGTATTTTGAAGACAAATCACTGGCATGTTTAAATGTGATGTGTTAGTTAACTCCTGCATTAACAGTATGTTGCTGCTGAATAGCCCCACCTGAGACTGGTGCCAGGTAGAAAGGTCAGAAAATTGTAATAATAAGGAGCAATCTCTTCTCTGAAAAGCTTATATTTAAACAGCCAAGACAGTCAGTTGAAAATTTTGAAAGAAATCTAAATGCAGGAAGCTGAAGTGCTTTGCTGTTAAGAAGGTCTACAGCAAGTACAGACAGAACAATAATTCAGTCCTTTCTAACGTTTTTCCCAAACCCATTGAAAGCTACCCGTGCTGAACTGGTAGGAGATGCTTCCTCTTTTCACTGCTCCTCCATTTGCAACCAGCAAGGCACAGATCTTTCCATTATGACCCAATACCCATTCTTGCCCAAGAGACATCTGCCAAATACAATTTTTAAAAAAAGTTTTTGGTGGACTTCTGAATTAATATGTTGTTAATATGGGACTTCGGATACATTTTTTTCTAATTCACTGCCTTCATATCCTTATCTATTAAATGGCTGAACTTCAACAAACATCTCAGTTTTCTGAGAGTTTTTCTCCTTTTAATGTTTTTTTTTCTCACATATTGTGATGCCCGGGGTCAAAACTCTTTTTTAATTTTATTTTAATTGAAGGACAACTCTTAATGAAAAGATTGAGCAAAAGCTGTTTCTATCCTCAGTATTTGTTTGCTGATCTTCCCTTTCCACTCAAAATACATACACGTAGTATGAAATTTGTGAGACACATTTATTTTCTTCCTTCAGAGTGGGTTTTGTAAGTGATCTTGGGCAAGACACTTAAACACTCTGTGTGTCTTGCCCCCTCCCACATGTGTGTTATGGCACTTCTTACCTTGCGGAACTTGCTATTTCACGTAACTAGTGGTTAGATACTATGGTAACAGGGGCTATATAAAGTAAGTAGGATACTTAAATTTAATATGGAATGGCTCGTGCAAAGGCAAAGCTGTAGGACTGAAAGAAACATGTCAGGACTGTAGATGATTCCTGGGGTGCTCTCTTGCTCCCTTATCTAACAACTTTTTTTCATTGACAAACTTCTTGTGTTGATTACTTAAAATTTTCTCAGAGACTTAACTATTCTTTGCCCATTAATCCAAGTCTAGAGTGCAATTTAGTATCTGTTCAGAAATACTTCCTTCTGGTTTTCATGCTATTTAGCCCTTCTTTTGCTCTATTTTTCCTTTATTCTTCCAGGTTCTTCAAATACTGTCTGTAAAATGATAATCTTAACAGTAGAAGAATCCTAAAGACTAAATACGCTCATTCATTTTAATACCTGCTTAACTATGGACACTCCACCGTCCCACCCCCCCAGCATCACTGTGATAGAATATTAGGTAAAAGATGGTTTTCTCAGGTTTAGGTTTATAGTATTAACAACATGCATCTAAAATAGTTAATATCCAGGCTACCAAAACTGAAGATGTTTCCTTAAGAGCTTTCGTCCATCTCAGACTCAAGAGGAGTGATTTCTTCATAGCATATATGTTTTTGTATGATCACCTGATGCAATTTGGTTAATTTCTCCTACAGAGTAGAAGTGCTGCGGATACTGTGGAGTCAATAATGTATTAGACTTTGGGATTTTTGAAACCAAGAAATACAAATATTACAACATTTTAGATGAATTTTACTTAAATGTTTAAGACATTCAATGTAGAGGTATCTTAATCCTGTATTGTGTATAGTCACTCTTTGTAACTCAGCTGTCTGTTCTTGAGCAGTATACAGGAACGTGTGATGGATGAAGTTTGCATGGATTATCCTGATACTTTTGGATTCAGAGCATACATACTTGCATAAAAGCTTTTGAATTAGGTACAAAAACTGTGCTTTAAACCTTTTGCAAACATGGTTCCAATGGCAAAGTATAGACAAGGGTAAAAAGCAACATTAATGAGAAGAGTGTATTTTCATTTTGAAGGAGATTTGTTCTTTGCAATGGTTGATAGCTAGCCATTGGTTCCAATTCTATGGAAATTTCTGTGTAAGGAATGTCTCAATTACCAAGATAATTTGATAAAACGCCTGCTGTGTGACTGTAGAAGAAAAATAGTTGCCTCTCCTTTCAGAAAGAGAGAGTTGAGTTAAATGCAATTTATTTGGGGGAAATTGTAATTTAAGATATTTATCATATCTCCCTCCTTTTGCCAGTTATGCTATGCTAATGTATTAATTGATATTTTATATGCTAGTGAGTGAATCATACATGAAATTATTACATCAGTCATTATGTCAAGCAAGGAATTAGTACCAAAACATTCCCAATAATTTATCAGTTAAATAATGAAAAAATTCTAAGTTGACAACCTACAGAGTTTTTTCAAATAAAGTTAGTTGTGTCAATAAAGCTACCCTGATCTGGTGCCTCAAAGTATCGAAGTATATTTACATATATCTTATAGTAATATTTTACATTTATAAAATGTTACAGAATTCCCTGGATTCCTTGTTTATTGAGAACAGTGGTTTCTCAAGGCAAGTGTTACGCTTCATGCTTATGTAAGGGACAGGATTTTGGCTGTGAAAAGCTGATTAATAATGTATAGCTTGATGAGCAATATTAATACATCTTAATTCTGTCAAATATCATAGGAACAGTTGTCATACCTGGGGGAAGGATCATTATTGCTGTATTTCTTCTTTTGCCCTCACAAAATTTAGATGCAAGACAGGACTTACCTTAGCTTGTAAAGCATAGCAGAGTTCTTTATAGATGTCAAATAGTAATACATTTGGTTTGATGGGAAAAAACAATGATGGACCGCTCTGACTTGCAGAATATTGCTTCATTACGTACTTCAGTGATTGCCATTATTTAAAGCCGTTGGGCAAATACATAGTCTTGAAGAAATAGCATATGAACTATTCCATTGTTTGGCAGATTGCAGTCCATTTAGTCTTCTATGTTACATTCATAGCTCCTCATTTAAATGAGTAGCTATTTCTGGAACATACGCAACCATAAATTTATTAAATAATAGCATAGCTCTTATATTCTGAAATCAGTTTCAGTTCACAAATAATAACTTTTTTCGTGTGGCTAACATAAGCATGAAATATGAAAACTACAGAAAAAGCATTTTTAATACTGGTTGTTCTAGTGATCAGCCATAACAGGGAAAATTAATGAATGCCTTGTTATGGTGCATTGTTGGCAAAGATATAAGCATTACACTTTTCAATGTATTTCATTATTATTCATTTTGATCTGTATTAAACCTTTTTATTTATGTTACAAACTCTTTTCTGTTTCGAAGAGAAGTAAAAGCCCTGAGATATCTTAGAAAAATAGAATAAAGCCTCAATAAGCGTTGCACTGGATGGGCTGTTGTAGAATTACATTAGCCGGCCTGTGTGCTACTGAGCCTCAGCCCTGCAATCCATGGAAACCCATGTTTAGGGCTTCAAGGCATTGGGACAAACTTGGTTGTCTGGTCAGACGTTGAAATCTTAATATGGATTAATACTAGAAGATTCTATAGGATTTCTTTTTCAGCTTCTTGCTTGAAGTACACTACTTAAAATTATAGAGAAAATCAGATCTTAATTAATGTTATTGATGAAATGACCATTCAGTAGTTGAATAGATATATAAATAAAATAATACATAATATTATCTAACTTTTTTTGTAATCTGACTTTCGAGATTATGAAAATCCCTACAATAAGGCTTTTTTTCCCCAGAATTTAGTAATAGACAAGTTTATATCTTTTTCTAGTCTCTGAGTTTCTGTTACCATTTTAGAATATTTTTTTCTTCTGGTTAAGGTTTACTTTAACTGTGCAGGAGTACAAGATTGTCTATGAAGTCAACATCATCATAGGTGACTAGAATTAGATAAAATATAAGTGTCTGCTCATTGTGATTTTTTTTGTTCCTTGGCTCTGAGATGGCTTCTGTCAGCATTTTCTGATAGTTTCATATGGCATTAACATCTGATTTGGAGCCTGCAGTGTGTGATTGAGCTCTGTGATTACTTCAGCGCACTGCTAGAACTGGAGAGAGCGCAAGCAGCCTTCTAAGAACCTGTGTTTTGAACTGGTGCTAGGAGACATAGTGATACTGGAGTGCTGACCTTCAGTTGAATTGTTAAAAAATCATACAACTAAATTGAAATTAAATTATAAACAATCAAGTGAGGCTAAAAGTTCTAACAAGAACTGATTGAAATTGTGTAGTCTCAGTTCTATCACCACAGATTGGACTACCATATCTCTGAATGAGGGGGGAAAAAAAAAAAGGAGGAAGAATTCAAGAACTGGAAACCTAAAAAACAGTTGGGACAAAGCCTGATACAGAGGGGAGTTTGGCATCTAGAGTGAGTTTTGTAGCCTTGCAACTAGCCTTGTCCTCAACCTCAGAGGACCCTTCTGAAGATACGCAGGCAGAAGCTGTGACTTGCAGTGAAGGTTGGAGTTGTAGAAGGATGATTGGCTGAAATTGGATGGTTCAGGAAATAGTGATCAGTAGGCCCTTTTGCAGATGAATTGTTTCTCCTTGATAGTTTAGACGCATTCCCTTGGTGTCTTATGCTTGTTAATAGCAAAATAATAGCTTGAATTGTGAGTTGATCTAAATTATGTGGAAGGGAAGCCCCAGAAGAGAACTTGGCTTAGCACCTTCCAAAATTGACAAGGGAACAGTATGGAATAAATAGCTTATGTAACAATAAGTCTTGTAATTATACACTTGTTTCAGCAGATGGATGTGCTATTTTGGGACTGAATAACAACTGAACATTAACTCTAGTAACTTGCTTTTTCAGTGATGGCAATCTGGACAAATGTGCTGCAACTCCAAGAAGCTAATGCAGCTGGTGGAGGCAGAGCTCTGCGGGCTGGCAGCCTGCTGTGCTCCAAGCCTACACCTTTATGTATGACTCACTTTTTGTTCCTGCTCATGCTCAAAGCCCAAGGCAAAGCATTGATCTGATCATGTAGTAGGAGTGGACAGAGTAGGTTCTTCCTGTTTTATCTGTACATCTAAAATACCAGACAAATGATCAAATATAAGAAAATCCGCCCATGTGTAAGTGTTGGGTGGAAAACCTACACACGCTTAGGAATACTTAGTTGTATGATAAACCTAGCAGGAATTACTTTATCCAGTTCCACTCACATCATCACCCTATATATCTCTTAGTCCTCCTCTGTAAGAGATCAAGTTTTTGCAGCCTTACCAGAGCTCAATATGGGGAAATCACTGCAGATAGCTAACTACCAACAGTTTACCCTTCCTTAATTTTATACTGTAATTCCTTTCATTGTGTAGACCCTATGAGGTATGATTATTTTCTCTGGTGGGTATTTTATGTTCTATAGTTATTAAAAGATATTATCTCTTCATATGAGTTAAGAAATTTAGAATTGTACTGCTTTTCCTAGGTAGGACAGTTAAATAAAAACCTGGTTTAAATTTATGCTTCACTTTCAGTTTAGGTTTTCAAAGGTGACATTTAAATACATTAAGAAAGCACTCCTAAAAGATGATGATGATGATCTTGATGTCCAGATTTTAATTCTGAGATATATTTCAGATTTGTTAAAATGCCTTAGGGTCTCTTTTCTATATTTCAAAATTCTTTCATGATATGCAGCTCTTAGAAATGAGAATCCATTTATCATTATCAAATGTTTTGCAAATGTTACACAGGCAAATACTTGAAATGTAGGACTGTCTTCTGTGCAGTTACTTTCATTCCTCCGTGATGGCTTTTTTTTTTTTTTTTTTTTTTTTTTTTTATTCATACGCAAATGACTTATCTTTTGTTTCTTGAGTTGTTTGCATTGAAAAGTAAAGTTAATCTACTGAAACACAGGAAGATTGCATAAAAAGAAAACACATTTCACCTTTCTGTTTATTGAATACTATACGAGAAGAGCTTTCAATATTTAATGTGTTAAATTACTTTGACAGTGTCTGCTTCTAGGATCTCCTTGCAGGTGTATTTTGCTAGTGTGTTTAACTGCCTCTGTAATGAGAGCAGTTTGAAGCTTGTTCCATACTCAGAGCTGCTTTTATTTGGGTAGGGAAGCCAAAACTGTCATAACATGTGGTTCATAATTACTTTCCATGTACCGTCAGAAAAGCGCTTTGGAAAAAACTTCTCAGAATTCCTCAATAGGCTGCATCCTGTTCTTTTTATTCTGTTGGGAGAATAATACTGTAGCTTGAGATGTGGAAGAAGTGTGGAGGTGATTTTAGTTATAGGAGTTACTTAGTAAAGTTGATGTTACTTTTTGAAGTTGATTTTTCAGATTTTAGCAAAACTTTTGATATGGTCTCTCACGGTATCCGTCTGGGAAAAATGTCCCTCATACAGCTATACAAGCCTGCAATGCATTGGGTGGACAACTGGCTGATGGGTTGGGCTCAGAGTTATAGTAAATGGGGTTACATAGGGCTGGGGCTCCAGAGGCTCATTTGTTTTTATAAATTATCTGGACAGAAGAGTTGAATGCACATTGATTTTGCCAGTGTCTGCCTAGTAAAGTAGGAGAAGCTGTAGACTCCCTTGAGGGCAGAGAGGCCTTACAGAGATCTGGATAGACTAAGAGCTGGACGATAAGCAACTCTATAAACTCTCAGTTTAACAAGAGCAAGTGAGGGATTCTCCACCTGGGACAGGGTAGTCATTGTTATGTGTACAAGATGGGGGCTGAGATATTGGAGAGCCACCCCATGGAAAGAGATCTGGGAGTTTGGGTTGATGGCAAGTTGAGGATGAGTCAGTTAGTGTGCCCTGGCAGCCATAGGGACAACCATATCCTGGGGTACATCAGGCACAGCATCACTGGCTGGTTGAGGGACGTGATTGTTCGGCTCTACTCTGTGCTTCCATGGCCTCACCTCGAGTGCTCTGTGCAGTTTTGGGTGCTTCAGTATTAGAAAGGCATCTGTTAAGAGTGTGTCCAGAGGAAGGTGACAAAAGATGGTGGAAGATATTAAGGGCCAGATAGATGAAGAACAGCTGAAGTCACTTACTCTCTGCAGCTTGGAGAAGAAAAGGCTGAGGGGTGACTTAATCCCAGTCTACAACTTCCTCAAGGGGAACAGCGGAGGGGTAGGTACTGATCTCCTTTCTCTGGTTATCAGTGATAGGTCACAAAGAAATGAAATGAAGCTGTGTCGGTTCAGGGTAGGTTCAGACAGAACATTAGATTTTGCTCCTTCAGTGAGAGGGTGCTCAATCACTGGAAAATGTTTCACAGGGAAGTGGTCATGCTCTTTGTCATAGGGTTTAGTTTTAAGTATTCCCATGAGGAGCAGGGAGTTTGACTCAGTGATCCTTATGAGTCCCTTCCAACTTGAGATATTCTATGATTCTGTGATATCCTAATAATTCCATATTTAGTATGTTACCATATTAAATGTGCTAAAGATTTTTCCAAGTAGTCTGTTCTGACAATTTCCATTTACAAAAAGCAGTTGTCAAAATCAAGCTGTATTTTTTGTCTTCAGTATGTGGTTTTGGCATGAGAAGAATATTCTCGCAGTCTTTCCAGAGAAATAAAGCATCTTTCTTTTCTGTAAGAGGCTATTGGGTGATTTTCCAGTACTTAGGATGATTTGGGACTTCAGATGCTTTTATGCTCACTTTTCTTTCCCCAAACCTTTTAGTTCTTTAGTGGGCTTTAGTGAGGCTTCTATTCTACTGAATCCTAGGATCAACTTACTCTTTTCTTAATCACAAAGTATGTAATTGTGCCTGTAATTGGAAATATACTTGGGTGCATAAGCAAGCTCTGTGTATGGGTATTGATTAATATGAAGTCTAATCTTTGAACTAATGTTGCTTAAGAAATTAAGTGTAACCAAACTATCTGTAACGGGGATTTCTAACATTGTCAAATTAATACCTCCATAGGAATTGAGCTGCAGGATGAGTGTGCTTGTCTTTATTTTTCAGCTTGAATGTTTGATATTGATATTCATTACAATAATTTTTTTTTTTTTTTGCTTTGTCACAATGCTTCAAGGGGAGGCACCATTAACATGTCACCTGTTCATCAGTCAGACAAACCTGCATTCTTAGAAGTCAATTGAAGGGAGGTGCCCTGAGTTTCACCTGTACTATGAAAACTGTGTTTTTTATATTGCCTGCAGTAGGTGTTTTTCCATGTCCATACATTGTATGTATGTATATATCATGATTTGATTAAATAATTATTTTAACTTAAAAAGTGGGCAAGAAATGGAAAATTAGGTACTTGATATTGTTCTTATAAAGGAAATTAACCATTTGGTAATGCTGCTAGACAGCTGCATTAAAAGTGGTTTACATGCCTTAAGCATGTCAAAGGCAATGCGACTGGTCCTGCCAGAAACTTTCCCCGAAGACCTTAACTTTTACTTCTTGGGAAGAGCTTGCAGTACCTAACTGGAAACTCTTGTGAGTTAGGTGCGATACAATTAGATATAGGTCTATTTTTCTGGTATGTATATCACAACAAAGACTAAAAGCACCTGATAATGCCAAGTACCCCAGTTTCCAAGGATCCAGAACACCAAATTTAGCTTTTTCTTGGTTTGATTCACAGTGCAATGTAAGTTACAATTTTTCTTTGTAGATGTTGAAGAGCACCCCTGGCACTTCAAACCTGTTTTTTCATATAAGAATAGGTTATTTGAGTGTTAATTTCTAAATTCACTTATGAGTATGCGAATTGTGTTACATTTACCAGAGAAAATACAGAAAATACCATCTGTTTCCATGTTTACACTGTAGTACAGCTAATATCTAAGAAGAATAGGAAGAGGAAATAGAGATTTGACTAGAAGAGACCAGTAACTACAGAATAGTAATTGTCCTTCTTAATGGGTCTAGGCCTGAAATTATTATTCAGAAAAAAACTCACTTAATTTGATTTAATTCGTTTCTTGGTCTGTAGAAACTAGTAAGGCCAGGGATTCTCATACATGCAACAAAGAAAACCCCCACAAATGGGTATGACTAAAATATCTGTTCATCAAAAAAACTCAAAACATATTTTAGGACAGTAAACTATTAAAAATTTGTATAGCATTCCTTATCATAAATTAATGACATGATATCCAATGAGATTAAGGATACAATTGAAGCTACTAATTCTTGTGGCTCATTTTTTTGTATTTCTTTTTTGTGTGACTCTGGAGGGGACCCTTCATTTCTTTCCATTTCTCCTGGGTTTAGCTAAGACAGCTTAAGGAATGGTTGTAAAATCATCTGTGTGAATACCAGCCTCACAAAAATCTTGATTTTTATACTGGTTTCTCATCTCTCACAGATTACTTGAGCCAAACTGTTGGCAAGTGGATTTTGCAGTCTAGAGATATGCCACAAGCAACTTTTTGTGGTCAGAATGGGTTTGTTTCCTGTATTGAATATATAGCATCTCTTGTGTAATGCATTGTAGTCTGATTGTCATGAGACCACCAAGCTTTTGATAAGCAGAAGTGTATGATATGTATAAATATGCAGCTACGTGTGAGGAGGACATGTAGCTTGCTGATGCAGTCAGTAGTTTGCTGATGTTGAGGTGGCAGAGACTCAGCTTTTAGGGTTTTTGTTTGTTTGTTCCAGTAAATAGGAATGAGTTGGCCTTGTGCTGATTTTAACCAGAAAACGTACCACTGAGGCAACTGCAATAATATTTAGCTTCACTTTCATTTGATGGAAAGGAATTGTAGAGGAAATTTGTTTCACATGACTGACAACTTAAATATTTGGTTTTGAAGCTGAAGTAAGCAAATGGATTCTCCAACTATGAAAAACATGGAGAAGAATTTTCTGTGGAAGATGCAAATGAAGTTGACAGGGCTCCCTTCACAGGGCAATCTTTGCTGCTTGGTTTGACAGCTATGTTCCCCAAAAGTCCCCAGGCTCCCTCTGAGAAAGCAAAAACTCCCAATATAGTAAGCCATGTCAATTTAAATACAGCATCAGGATATTTTGCATCCTTTCATAGCATCCAGACGCAGCAGCTGACATCATGCATTTCCATTATATAGGTCTGATGTTTGTTGCATGATGTGCAAAGAGACACTTGGCATTCAAAACTTATGAATAAGTCAAGGCTCCTTGTTTTGTTCTGCACATGGTTAGTATGGACATTTTATTTCAAGTTGCGACAAAGAGGAAATCTTTGCAGATATTTACTTTGTGTTGTATTGACTTAGTGTTGTATTGACAAAGATGTTCAGTGATGTATATAATTATGTACATATTTGATGTCAGGGAGCTAGATGCAGGCATCATACTATTTTGCATCCATTTTCTTCCTTGTTTAGTTAATGTAATTTTAGAGAAAAACATGAAATGGACAGCAAAGAAAACTGAAAGCCTTATACACAATACAACATCATGAGGACTTTGCTGCTCAGTAACTGCTTCTAACCATCATCTGTCTGTTTTTCATGATTTGTGAGGATGCTTGAAAAAAAGTTGAGCACAAATACTTGTTGCAAGATTAGCTGCAGATGGGCACTATGTGCCAGTAGAAAAGCTTCCTTTGATATCATTCATTTGCTTCATTCTTAAAAACCAAGTGAAAATTTTGCAGGTGAAATACTACGTGGCAATTTTCCAAATTTTAGGGTTTTTTTCAGAACTGTTGAATTGATGGTAGAGGCCAAACACATGTAACAGTATCCAGTGAATAAAACTATCAATTTAAACTTGTTCTTTATGTCACCTAACTTCCATAACTGGTCATTTGCAAGTCATTGAAAATGACCAGTCTCTTTAAACACTGGATCAGTTCACTTTTTGCATTGATTGCGAATTTCAAAACTTCAAATGTTTATTTTTTATTGTTTATTCTTTCTTCCTCTCTCACAACTACTCTGTATTCCCTTGTTTCTTGGATTTTATTACACTTAAGGATTGAACCTGTTACGTTCTAGGAGTTTTTTAATTACATCCAAGTCATTGATGCTTGAAAAAACATATTAATATAACAGGAAACTTAAAATGTCCAATGAACTGTATGCCACAGTGGCAGGCAGATGAATGCAACAAGCTATAAAATGAATTATACTGTCTAGTATGAAGACGCAAAAACTTGGTGAAAATAAACTTTGTAATTGGATATGTTTTGTGGACTAATAAAAAATTAGAAAAATAAGGAGATATTTAAGGGGCTAGGCATCCACTTAATGCAAGTAATTTGAATTATCCATGGATAGCTCTTAGAGCCCCCACTAAGCCATTATTTGCGTGTTATTTGTAGTGCATGGAATCATGAGATGATTGAGCCAGCACTATAAAGTAGATTCCCCTTTATGCTTTAAAATAACGAATGTGGAGGAACATTTCTCTTTGTCATTCTTCCATTCTCCCTCCTTCATTCCATTCATGTGAGAAACTGACAATAGATTTCTGGAATTCTTGTATCCCAGTTATACAATAAAGACATGTTCAACATAATAGTAATATTTGTACTCTATGTTCCAAAGACTAACACATTTCCCTAGGTGAAGGCAGGAATGTGGGTTTAGTGAATTAGATTTAATGTAATTGCTTTCTGCATACACTGGCCATGCAATTTAAAAATCAAAGACTGCTTTCATCTATGAATAATGATTAGTGAAGAACGTAGGGTTTATGCTAAATTTTTAGTTACCACATATGGGTAGAGCAGGTGGTTGCTAGAAGCAATGAAGTCTTTATTGGACTTCTTATTGTGTGAATGATTTTTAGGCTGTGCTAGACAGATTTTAGCTTGCCCTGAGCTTTAAAAATCCTTGAGCTGGCAACAATGGCATTACCACTGTTGGCAAGGCCATCCTCCTCATAAATATTAGAAGAACCAAGAAAACTTTCAAGTCTTTAAACATGGAATTACTAATTAGGATGTCATTGCTTCTAAACTTTATTTATTTATTTCTGTTTCAAGCTTACTTAACTTGTTTAGATACTGAAATTGTTTCTTATCCAAGTATATATGTGATTATCATTTGCAGCTCTAACTCAGTTTCTCTTTAGATTTTGCTAATGCTGTTTCCTTGAAGAGATCAATGAAGCACTTTCTGTAGAACTTAGTACTCTGGAACTCAGTCTTGTTCCTTGTTTTTCCTATGAAGTTTTGCTGTGGTGCACAATATATGGTGGGAACAATATAATTATTAAAGTAATTTTCCTTGGCCTTTGAAAACGTCTACCAGTACACTGAATAGGAATCTTCTATGAAATTTTTGGCACAAAAATTTGGGGAAAACAGATTGTCTTTAAATCTTTATAAATTTATTGGTGGCAAAATTTATTTATGAGCTAGTACATGAAACTCACTTTTGTTTAGTTTTTTAGAAGTATTTCTATTATTTGTTAAATGCTTCTGAAGAACCAAGTCCTTTTTCTACTGAAGTCCAATTTCATATATGCGTATGTATGTCTGTATGCTTTATGTGTGTATAAATGTTTATCAGATTAAAATTAGACTTTATAACTTTTACAGTTTTATAAATCTGTGCATTGACCAATATTCTCTAAATGAAGGGATGTTTCAATACTTTTTATAGCCTTAAAATTCAGGACAGCCTTTTAAAAGTTTTATTTTGAAACACTCCCTGATTTACATTCAGGAAGTTAGCTGTTATGATTCAGAAAATTACTATTTCTTTTGGATTCATTTTTCTTTATAAAATGATGTGAAAACAGAAAAGAGTCTGAAGTATTTCCCCTTGCCAGTGTGCTGATGATAACCTCATCATGTTATCATTCAAATCAGGTGCTTCAGGAGAGAAGGGAGATAATTTTTAGTACTAAACCCACAAATTGCTAACCTAAGGTGTGGAAGTGGAATGTAACACTAGCACTGAGGAAGATACAGCATGTATCATTCAAGGTACTACATTTTCATTACCATAAAGAGGAGGATTTTAAATAGGAGCTACTGGCAACTTGTTGGAGTAAGAAGGCTAGCATTGGATTATTTTTTTTTTAATTACTTGAGCTGAATTTACTAACTGCACATTCAATGTAGTAATTAGTAATGGGAAGGTTTTGTTTAAAAGTAATTTTCCTGCATTGGTCACTATAGCAGCATTGTCCCAATACATGGAGTCTGGAAGATGAAATTGGCTTAGAACTTGCTAGTGCTAAATATAAAATGGAATCTAGCCAAAATGATTTATTTCTTTACTTAAGTTTAGAGAGGTCATTAGTCTGTGATCAGAATTCTTAGTAATTATATATGTGCTTTCTAAAGATGCAGATTCTTTAGTATAATAGGGTCCCAAAAATAAAGCTCTCTATTGCTGTGCTTACAAGATAAGCCTCAGGCCAGTGTCATATGTGCGGGCACATGGGGTAATCTCTTCATTGTTTTGTGACTAAATTGTTTGCTGACTGATTTACTTTGCAGTGATGCCCCACAAGTATTCCTAAAGGATTTAAATATTTTTTTCTTTCTGTTTTAAAGTAGCTTCCCTACTTTGTTAATGTATTGAATGCCCAGTGTAATTACCATACAGTCCCTCAAAAGAAGTATACAACAGGTTATGCTGTTTTCTCTACTTCATGGAGAAATCAAGAACTGCTCTTGTGTTGAATAACATACTTAATTCTATTAAATGTTGAAAGTATTGTAATAAGCGATAACTATCTTCACTACTTGTCACCCCTAAGGGAATAGAAACAAAATCTAAACCCCTCAGTATTATAGGATACTTTCAAAAGAATCAGGGAGCTCTTCCCCACCCCGACTCTTTTTTTAGCTGGTACTATTTCCCACTCAGCACTAGCTTAGATAAGTGGATATGATGAACTTCCTAAGACATTTCATGGTGTATAGTGAACCAGATAGATGCACTGAGGGCAGAAATGATAAATTAGTCGAATAGTGTATGCTGGAGGCCAGATTTATTAACTTTTTAAAGTCTGAAGGTGTTCTGTGCATTGCTTTCCCACAAAGCAGTGTTTCTCTTTCTGTACACTCTCATGTTTCACTCTAACCTATATAGCAGGATTTATTTCTGGATCATGTAAAAAGCCTTGGGAGGCACAATGCTGAGCTTACGGGGTTTGAAATGAACACAGATCTGTCATCTGCCTCACACGCAGTTTTAATTGCTTGTGATTTATTCAAACTTCCAGGATCACTGAATTACTTTTTTGTGAAATAGACTTTAGAAACTTTTCAGATGTTATCAGTGCTGTCATTTAAAGGCATTATATAATTTCTATTCTCAGATAAAACACATTTTAAAGGCACCTTTTTCCCTGAGGGTCAGTGAGAGTGCAGTTTGCGTTCAATGTTCCCAAATTCTCTGAAGTACTTTGTTGCTGTTGCTTTGTTCTTGAGCACCCAGATAAATGGGGTGTGATAGGCAAAAAGAAAACTTTGACATAAAGATAAGAACAGAAGAATAAAAGAAGGAAATACTTTAGAGGAAAGTAAATAAAATTCAGTAAAACTCACTGTTTTCTGTGCCATAATTTTCATATGAATATAATTGTGCATTATAAAATTTGACAGTTATAAATTAGGATTTAAGAGATATTTGAAATGGGTAAGGGATGTTGCAAACTGACTTGTTCTTTACTTGAAATTCTTGATGGAGTTCAAAACTGTTAATTTCCAAACACTAAATTGCAGATGAGGAGCCAAAAATGATCTCATTGGTGCTAGCTGACTGAACCAAGATGTGGCATTAACTGGAATGTACTGAAAAGTCAATATCTATACTCTTGAATATTTTTGTTGGCTATCAGGTCTTGTTAATGTGACTCTATAAAAAATAATCGGTCCATTTTCCATGAATGCTTGAACGGCATCATAGTGAAATTGAAATGACTGATAGAGAAAAAGCCAGGAACAATAGAACAATTTAATGACCTCTGTCGATTTAGGACCTGATCCAAAGCCATATGACATCAGTGGAAAGATTTCTGCTGAGCTCATTGGACTCTTAATTCAGATGTTTAAATCTTAAATGTAAACAGTGTGTTAGCCAATTCAGGTGTTGCAGGGTGCAAGGAAAAGCTTATAGGAAGTGTACTTTATGCTGTCATTCCAGGCTTTTTAAAGTTTTTGCTGTCTTTTGAACATATTGTCTGACTGTACCTCGGAACTTCCAAGGCAGATGAGGAAGATATAAAAGAAGGTAGTACGTAGACTGCATCAGTGAAAGAATTTTGAGTGCAGCTAAGGATTTCATGGAACTAAGGTTGCTTTGAAAAAAAAAAGCGCGTTAAGACACATAAGAACTATAAAAAAGCAAAGTATGATTCTGGCAACCACATCACTTTCAGTAGTGCAAATTCTGGTTGTATAGCAAAGAAATGTGGACAGAGACAGATTGTATGTCACTAGGAATTTTGCCTTGCTCTTCCCTTTTGAAGATGGATAGACATATATAGGGGTTGGTTATAAAAGTGACTGATAATTTAGTCTAGACCACAAAGAAAAAATCAAAATAGTTAGAGCAGTGTATTTAAAGTGGTGTGTTAAAATAGTATGCTTATCATTAAAGGGCCTCAGTTAAAACATATTTTGGATGAAGGCTGTACTCTTAGTTCTGTGTGATTCTATATTGTTGGTGTATACATGAAGTTACTCTATAATGGAGAACAGTTATATGACTGAAGTAGCTGCAACCCAACAGTGTTGCATTTTTAGTAAATCCAGGTGCACGTACCTGTTTACTGGAGCTTGCATATAATGGATGTTCAATTTACTGCAAGAGACAGGGTATTTGAATTTTCTGCCTCTGTTTAATTTGTAAGAATTACCTTCTGAGGGAACTGTTTAAACCTCCTCCATTATATCTTACTCTCCTAAAATTTTTCTTCCGTTGATTTTTCTCAAATAAGAAAACATATCCATGTATGTGTACATCTCCATATGTATGGAACAGTGTAAGTTTTAACATGTTTTGATTTATTTTTTGCAATAGAGGGCTGTAATTTGAAAGCAGTAGTGGCTTTTACTTCCAGAAGCACAAAAAAATAACGTATGATAATGCTCTCCAAGCCAATTTATAATAGCAGGTATGATTCAAAAGATGCCTGAGTCATAGTAGGCAACCTGTTCTTGTTTGCCTTGAGGAATCTCGTTGAAATGTGACGGTAGGCATAATATCAAGACATATTTCTGCAGCTATCCAAATTTATTTTTCAAGTAAGATGACAAGCTAAGAAGTCCACATCTGTGTTATTCAATAATAATAAAGCTAAAAAAAAAATACAGTTGACTGATGGCATACTCGTTGTAGAGATTTCCATCATAGTTTAAAAGCACAGGCATAATTTCCAGGTTACCAGTGCCGCTCAGGATCAGCTGTTTGTTTTTTCTGCCACTGACATGATGACCCCATCTAATTTTTTGTTTGTTTTGTCCATCTTTAAGGAGATGTAGTCTGAAATGTGGTTTATATATCTCTGAACTTAAACTTTGTGAATAGCGAAGTTAAGTTCTATTCTTCTTGAGTTCCCCCTTAAAAAATGTAGTCATTAGGACTTACTTTTCTTTAGAGAGGACTCTTAAATCCTTTCATCCATCTAATTGACCAACAGCTGTGAGACCTCAGTGTGTGACAATTAGCAGCTTTTCAGAGTTGCGATGGCTCACAGCATGGTGTGTGTATGTACATGACTGTCGTTCTAATGGATGCATAATATGCTTGGACAACGTTTTTTAAGGAGAGAGGTAATGCAGCACCTACCTCTAATTCTAAGAGAAGCATTTGTTGGACAGGTAAACTGCTCCTTCTAATACCGTGACACTGGGGAGAGGATGAGAAAAACAGGAATAAAGCAACAGTAACTAGCTCATTCCAGTGGCCATTTTAAGAGCAAGAGCCTGGTTTACATTTTCTGGTTTGTCACCTGAGACATATTGAGAGTGTGAGCCTTACAGAAATGAAAGTTTTTTTAAAACATAAATATATTATTAACTTTAACAAATGAGGTTCCTAAGGTCAAAGTTTTGATCATTTTAGTTAAAAGTGAGAAAAGGATCAAATACCTTTTGGCCACAATCAGGGGGGAGATACCATCCTAGCAAAAGATAGAAATGTTTATCTTTGGTCTGTATATGATTTTGTAATGTTTTGGGTTTGTTTTTTTTTTCTCAATTCAGAGCATTGGACTAGGCCAGTAACTTGAACATTGATTTTACCCAGCAAGTCAGGTGATAAAAGAAAAAAAATACTTCAGTAAAATTAGTGCATGTTTCAGATCATTACCTCTTTTCATCTAAGTAGTGAGCAAGCCAGATGCTACACTTTTCAGGAAAAATATTGCCTTTTCTGAAGAAGCAGTCTGGAGGTTAGAATCTCTTGACAGTTCAGTAGCTGACTTAGCATAGGTTACTCCTATCGGATTACCAGTGACCTCTACTGAGTACTAAAGTACACCTAATAAATTCTACTGTTGAATAACTTGCCTTTTTACCCTAGTTTTTCCTTTACTTCTGCTTTTCTCTTGCATACTTCTGTGACTACATATGCAGAGTGCAAATTTCCAAAAATAGTCAGTTTTCAGTGCTTAGTTAACTCCAGTAGATGCAAGAATGTAGGTCAGGAATACTCTTGTTTTACTACTGTGATATGCAAGGTAATGGTTGGTAATCTGACAGAAGGGGAAACAACCTAAGACAGAAGCAGTGAATTTGGTTTTGCTTTTGAATGCCTTATTTCATGGCAGCATTTGAGCATGCATTGTGCTTTATTCCCTCTTGTATCCTACATTTCCTCATAGTAGAAGATGTCCAGTTGGCTTTCCTCATTCAGCTATGTCCACTGCCTATTGTTTTTTTTTTTTTGTCTGAGCTTCTTTCTACTGAGAGGGAAAAGCCAAATTTTTCTAATAAAAACCCCAGAGTATCTGTGTAAATTCTGGGTGGAGACTTAGAAATGTTTGGCACTGTTGTAGGCCAATTCAAAGTACATGCTTGTTTGCTTTGTTTTGATTTTGCTGAAGTTTGACATGGTTTACAACTATTTTTCTGTTACTAGTTCACAGATTTAGACAACTAGTGTCATATTTCATGCAGTTCTAATATGGTGTTGTCTGTACCAGAAGTCTTCAGTGGTTTTTTGTTCTTTCTTGCTGTGACATTAGCCACTAGAAATTCTAATTACACTTTGTTCTCATTAATCAGGTTGGTGTCAGGGACCTTGCATCTGTTTCTTTCATATAGTCATGTCACTGTGTTGACAAATCACCTTATAAATGTTATAGCAGAAGTGCTGAATGGATTGTAATGAGAAGAGGTTCACTGGGGGAAAGGAAGTGTTAGCAATAGGAAAAAATAAGGTAGTATTTCATCACAAGTATGCAGTGCAGTGGAAAATAACTTGCCAGAAGCCCAAGCACCTTTTGAGGCAGGAAAGTTATGGGGAAAAAATGCTCACATCACTGTGAAGTCTCTGACTTCACATTGTTTTTTATTGTGTAAAATACAGTAATAGTTTACGCTTTGCACATTTTGCAAATGACGATGTATAAACATACCATAAAAAATTGGTCCTTTGTCTGCAGAGCTTATGATGTCTGATTGAGGCTGTCAGAACAGATTAGATGAATCAATACATTTTTTCCGCCGAGGTATCAAAATTTTTAAAAGTCTTCTGGATACTTGTGAAATAACTGCATAGCTTTCAAGTACTTAGAATAATGTACTGAAAAAAAAAAAATCTGGTTTTGTCCACACTTCCTTTGTTTTTCTATACACAATACTAATTATCTGTTCGCAATGTTCGCCTTGAAATATTTTTTTACTGTCTTGTAATTTGTAGTGTTGGAAGGAAGACACTTTGGCTAGCAGGTTGCATTTTGTTTTGATGTGTTTTATATCATAAGCCACGTCCTTGACCTCTATGTTTCTATGAATAGATATAGTGGAAGAAAGCATATTACACAATTAAACTGGGCTAATGAATTTGTAAGTTTTGTCTTAAAATAAGGTTATAATATGTACCCTTTAAAAATGAAGGACACATCACATCTTTTAAATAGTTTACTGTGGAATGTATTAGACAAATGTTGTCCTAACGGTTATGCTGACTGTTCAGAAGAAAACTAAAGACTATTCAATTTATGTTATTAACGAATATTAAAATAGCTGTGTTGTTTCTATCTGCTCTTTTGCCGCCAAAAATTGAAAGTGTTAGTTCATCCATCTTTTACTGGCCTTCCATAATCGCTGAATGTTTTAGAGCTTTCCATGCCAGCCTTAAATTATCTTTGATCAATGTAAAGAATTATATTCACCTTTCAAACCTGATCTTTCAGGATATATGGATGATAGATTGTTTTCATCACAGAATGCTTCATTAAAGAAGGCTTTACTTAAGTACATATTTGTGGAAAAGGTCATCCACAACTGTGTTACAAATATGACAGTTTTAGTGTGTGTCTAAGAATATTGGCTTGTTTTTTCTTCTTAAAACTTAAAGATAAGTAAAGATATATTAAAGTACCTCAGGGCCAAGCTTAAAAGCATTGTCTCTAGCTAATTCACACCAGGAGGTGACTAAAAAGAACACTGAATTTGGGTTTAAAACAAAGTCTTTTAATAATTGATGCCTGACTCATAAGCCTTGTACATTTGGGAAGGGTAATCTGAAAATACTCAGTTGTGTTTGCCATACAGTACATTTGTAAAATTAACACATTTTTTAATGCTGTCCCTGTCACATGATCATATAATAAACTCATAGGTGAACTCATGACATTTTGAAGATTGAAATATACCTTCAGTAGTTCAAAGGTAAGAAGAAATAGGAAGGGAACAAAGAAAAGGGTATCTGTGCCCTAAGGAATGTATTCTGAAGAAAATTAATAATAGCTTTGTACTGTGTAAAATTCAGGAGTTTTTTTGTTAAAATTTTTAAAGCATATTTTTTTCTGTCTTAAGAACTTACTATCGTTAATCTTGCTCACTGAATTTTCAGTTTATGGCTCCAGCGTAGCTGTTGTTTCTATATGCACTCTTGTAAAAGAGAGCAAAATAGATTGAGGAGGCAAACTGAAGTCTTCACTGTGCTCTGTGTACAACATCCAGGAAGACATCACTGACAGAAAAGCTTCCCGAATAGTGCTTAGTGTATGCACAGATTTCATTTGGCTTCCCAAATCATTAAGTTCCTAGAAGTCTGGCTGAAATAGTCAAGTTTCTCAGCATCTCAGGTAGAATCTTTGGTCTCTTTTGTTTGGTATTTTTCCTTCTCTGTGGTTCAGTTGCTTTTTCTGTTCAATTGGTATTCTCTGTTGTTCAGTCAAGCTTATTCTTGGGGTTGGGAATGTGCAAAGTTTGTTTTCAAAAAAATCCACCTAAACCCCAATAATTTGAAGGCCCATGCATCGTAATTCTTTCTGCTGGTTAAACTTGCTCCTATTAATCAGGAAAAATCTTCAGTGAGAGGCCTTAGAGATAGGAGGTAACGAATATCTTCATACCCACAATTTACGTGATTAATGAAGTTGGGAGTTGTAATTATGACTTTGTAGAGTGTTTTGAGTCTCCGTTTGGATCCTTTGCTCTCAGAGCTGGTGTGTGGATTATTAGAGGCATATCTGAATTACTTTTTTTTTCCTATAAGTGCCCATTAAGTGGAGAACCTCTACCTTCTGTTTTACCCATTACACTTCAATAGCTTGTGCCAGGGAGCAACAAGGCAGGTTGCCATGTAGGGAAAGGGAGAGTGGCAGGCAGGGCCATGCCCTCAGCAGTCAGGACATCACTCATCCCTACCCTCCCGCCCCCCACAATTAATTTTGTTATTTTAATGGAATCAGATTATAGAATTAGGCATTAATGTCATTTTTTTCTCTCAGGCCAATTATAGTGATGGATGCTTTTTACTTAATTAATAACTTCCAAAGCAACCATCCTGCTGAAATTAATGGTATGAGTTTTCTGTTTCTCCGAAGGCTAAGATTGTCT
>VZTE01006487.1:0-94561 GCA_013397775.1 Eulacestoma nigropectus | reverse complement strand
AAAAAAAAAACAAAACAGAGATAAAGGAGGTGTTTGTAATATTCAGCTTCTCAGACAATATTGTCATATTGCTTTAAGTCCCATTCTTAAATCAGGACTGAGAATCAACTACCATTTGTGATAACTGGTCAGGAAAGCTCTCGCACCGAACTGCTTTTCAAAAATGTTGCAAGTCTTTATGTGTTTTTTTTTAACTTGAACATGTTACAGTACTAAGCAAAGTATTGCTTTTGTATCACCTTAATATTATTACAAAAACACGTGCCTTATACTAATAATATATATTAATAATAATAATAATAAAAATTCTTCTCTAGTAATGTTCTAAACTCAGGCAATCTGTAGAAATCTTGTCGGAAAGTCCACCTGACAAAGCAAGAAACAAATATGCTGTTGGTGTTGAAGCATATGTGTAATATATGGAGCACAGTTTTGCTTGGAACACATTTACTGTGATGTCCCTGGAGCTGCAGGAAGATAGATGGGTACTCGAAACACTGCTTGCTATTTAATATTAGAATATGCTGGTAACTTATCAAAATGTTTTAAGAGCACTTAATTATACAAGATTCCTAAAACTTTGGACTCAAGCCCAAAGCACTACAGTGAAAGTAGGCGCAGTAGAACTGGTGTTAGTGAAAATGCCCCTGCTTATGCCAGCTTTGGGTTTTGCATATAAAGATCTATTTAGTTGGCTGATTTACCATGACCATGGCATTGCAGTAAAAGCTTTAACAAGCCCATAAAGTGTTTCTTAAGTGTATAAAGGTGTTTGCGTTGGGCAAAACTTAAGTCAGGCAAAGGCTATTGAATGATTATGCATTTTCCTTTTTAGCTTTATGAAATTACTGACATTTCAAATATTTTCTATGATGTTATAATATACAAATAGCAACTCTGATATTGTACAAGGTGAATTTGCTTGGCAACCCCTAATGTGCCTTATTTATTTCAGCTTATTTTGCTGTGATGCAGTGTCCGTCTCCATATTGCATGTAATAAGTATAATAGAAATGCATCCAGGAAAATAGTTTCAGCCTAGACTTTCACAGACTCTCAGCTCTGCTCATCATTCTGCTGTTCTTAAATTCTGGCAGTGGTATTCTTGATCTCCACTTAGAACGCAGAGGAAGAGGAGGGAATTGCCAGTCACATTCTATTACTCCACTTTCTGTCTTTGTGCTTGAGTGACCACTTTATTTCATAAATACATAAATTTATTATTTTAGATACACGATTATCTCAGCTCCTTTCACCATTTCTCTGTCTCCTTGGTAACTTCCTGCTGACCTGTGAGGGCTAATAGCAGAAGTACAAACTAGTATATAGTTATTGGGAAGTTTGAGTAAGATGAAACAGGAGAAGAAACAGCAAACAAAATGTTGGTGAACGTGGCTTCAGCGTGATCTGCGTTACTGGCTTCTCATTAAAAAAACTCCACATACAGAATCCTATATTTATGGAGTAAAAGTATTTAGAAGCTCCAAGATAGTTTTGACAGCTTGTATTTCTCTAAGCTGTTCTTTCATTTTGTCTGCAGTGTAAGGCAGATAATGCTGTACTAATTTATCTTTCCAGAGTAAATGCAATGACAGTTAAAAAAATCGGATTTTGGACCATTGTTCAGAAACAAACGATGATGCTAGAAAACCATGGAATGCTCAGGCTATAGTTGTGGTTGATAAATTTGCAAGTATTTTCAATGCTATGACCCCATTAATGTAAAGTAGAATAGCCTACAAGGGAAAAAATGTTTTAGTCTCTATTTAAATTTCCAAGTTCTCAACAGCCTTATTAAAAAAAAAAAAAAAGGAAATAATTTTCAAAGTGATTTCATAGTGGTAGTAGCTTTTCTTTCTGAAGACAGTTGAGGGATCTGTAGCCTGGCTGGTGTCTGGTAATTTCACATAATTTTTGTCTCTTCTTCCATGTCTTCCCAGTGCTTTGCATTATAATTTATTTATCCCTGCGCCCTATTTAATTTACTATCCATCAAAGGGTTTATTTTTCTGCACCTTTTCATGATAAATTAACTTGTTTAGAAACAAGGTGATTGTGCTGCTTCTTTTCTCTGCCTGTTTCCAGCAGGAGACTGATGCTCTAAAATCATGCAGTTAATCCATGGAAAAATGTTTTATTTTCCAATTCAATTTACCAGGATACAATAGGCAACAAAGAGGAGGCAAAACTATTACATTTAAATAAACATTATTATATTTAAATCTGTTTTATGATTTCTTTAGATCCCATCCTCCAACCTCTTAATAAAAAGCAATGTTGGAAGATGAACAAAAAATCTGATAGTGTGAAGAGAAGGTGATTGTTTTCTTTTGTGTGGGCTTCATTTCATGCTGCACTAAAGCATGAGGACTATTGCAATTAATAAATTGAAAAGGAAGTGTTGAAAAGGACTAACGAGTGTAATTAGGCTTCATTAGTGATGTCAGAAGTTACATACGCATTAAAGGGAAAGGACATTCCTGAGTGTTTGTCTAGCTTTCCATTCAGTGGAATGGAGCATTGCAAAGTTTCTTGATACAGGTTCCTACTACATATGGCACTTACTGAAGGAAATCAAATATGCCAATCCATATGCTTTAGAAAAAACCAGTTGAGAGAGTGCTGTTTTCCTTGTACAGACACCTTTCCTAAATGAATGTGACATTTGTGTTAGACAAAGGTCATAGTTTGGCATGAAACGTGATTGCTTGTCTACTGCAACGCTCTGCAGGTAATGCTTTTAACTGTAACTCTTTAAAGTCTTGCTTAATCTCAGTTTATTTTGGTCCAGGTCTATTTATAAGAAATTTAACCATGACCTTAGGGCCTCCAGCTGAAAAGGCTGTTTAAAATGAAAATAGATTAGTGTTTGTGATCATTTGTAACTACCAAATCCATTGATTTTAAGGGAACATTTTTATGGGAAGCAACATCATGCAGTTTGAATATAGCAAACTGCCCACATTACTATAATAACCTTGAAAGGGATATAGTAAAATAATTCAATAAGACTTCCTAAATCTCAGTTTTCAGCTATTATATCCGTGTTTCATTCTGTAGTTTATCTGAACTTGTTCTTTTTTATGTTCTGGTCGTTTCAGTTTCTACTTCATCTTGCTGATATTTTTCTTGAATTTCAAATTCATGTTTTAAATATATATGCTGGCTTGGTTTACTTTTTCAAAGTAGTTACTTTATTTTTGTTTTTAGCTTTTTTTCTCATCATCACGTTTAAGAGTATTCTGCAGTTGCCTGACTACGCAATTTGGTTTATCATGTCTTTTTCTCAGAGAATTTTGTAAAATTCAGCAGTGTCATAGTGCTGATGAACTTTAATTACTCTTCAGGCTAACTTGGATAATGGTCTCAGGCACTGGATAAGATTCTTGGAGTGTCTTGTGCAGGGCCAGGAGTTGGACTTCGTGATCGTTATGGGGTCTCTTCTAACTCAGCATATTCTATGATTTTGTGATTGTGGGCTGCTCATACCCCTTCAGTTAGGGCCTCCACAACAGACTATTTTAACATATAGCTGAGAGAACTTTGTAAAACTTTTGCAGAATGAATCCTTGCAGGGGTAAACTACCGAAGAGATGAGATCAGCTGTGATTTTATTTGACTGAGTCTTGAAAGCCTTCGAGGACAAGGATTCCATAATTTCTCCAGGAGAGCTGTTCCAGTGTTGCACTGACCTCTTACAGAAATCTTTGTCTTAATGACTGGCAATGGACATGTTAGGATGATACTCAGTTTTCCAGTGAAATTCTGCATTTCAAACAAGATTTTAGTGTTTGAAAAGTAAGCACAAGCCAGTAAGTGCGTAATCACACCTGGGTCATTCTTGTATGCATTCTGATTCTCTTAATGCAAATGTCTAAAAAGCTACAGCAAAAAAAAATAAAAAATTGTGATTAGATGGTAATTTCAATCCTGATTAATGCATGTTTGTCCCTTCAGTTTATTTATGTACTAAGCAAAATTATCAAACTCTAGAAAGCTAGCACTCTCCATTATTCTCAAGTAGTTGTTCTATTTTTTTTTCTTAGTTTAGTTTTTGGTAATATGGATGAATGAGTTGTTGAGTTTGGTTAAATGTTGTGAGTATGAAAATCTGACAACGATTAATGGCTTAAAAATTCCCTTGTCAGGAGATGAAGTGTGGGTTGGAAGCAAAGCAAAAAAAAAAATCAGTGAAAAACATAGCAGGGTGAGTGGAAAAAGAAAGACACAGGAGATTTTGTAGAATGAACAATGAGGAAACAGATGCCAATTAAAGTGAACACAGAATCAACATCATTTGTCCATAGGGGCACACTTTTAAAACTTCTACAAGGATTCTACTAAATTCTATTTTATTCTAAAAAAGGAATAAAAACACAAGCTTCGCCTCAGTTAAGAAAGCATGTTTTTATTTAGCTGAACTTCAAGAAAAATAAAGCAATAAAGGTGAAAAACAAAGGCTTAGAAATTCAAATTGGTTTCACCATTCTGTAGTAGTCTTCAAGAATTCATTTTTTTTTTGAAATGCATGCAGAAATAAATTTTAAATTTTTTTAGAATATATTTAAAATGTAGTATTTTTAGTATATTGGAAGTTTGTTTTCTTATTTATTCTTCTCTGGCCCATAAATAGAAATTCATTGAAGCACCTGGAAACTGAGGAACCTAACTTAGGATATTTGATTTTCCACTTCTCTGGATATACAGGAGAAAGGCTTCTCAAGACAGACAATCCTCATCCTCATATTTACCTTCTCAAAAGTTTTAGCAAAGCAAAAAGTGGTATTTCTGGTATAAGTGGAGAAGATGAGGGATGTGTATTCATTAAGAATATTATGTTGAATAAGTCTTATCCCATAACCTTGTGTACTGTTAAACTTTGTCTTGTAAGTGAAAGGCTGTAAGTCTCTTTGTTAATCTCATTTGCTAGATAATTTCTTAGTTAATCACAATTTGGTCTGATTCTGAGTATGTCCTTCTTTGCACTATGAAATATTTTTACAATATAATTTTTTAAAAATAGATTTTTTAAAATGTCTTAAACAATATAAGTATCATATAATTTTTCATGGCATGCCATTGATATGAATATTTTAATAAACAGATTTTTTTTTTTTAAACAGTTGAGATTGAAAATGGGGAAATAATAAAGGAAGGTGGGACTCACACAAACTGAATGTCACCAAATGTATTATCATTTCTAGAATAAAAATTGTTCTCTCTCTGCTCTAGAAGTCATTGCACCTCATTGAATCAGAATGTCCACACCTCTAAAAGCCGTAAAATGAATTACCAAACCAGATTTAAATTGGAGTCAACGTAATGTCAGTCAAGGAGGCCTGCAAATATGTTTGTGAGTTTCCATTAACAGATGAAAAAATCCTTTCAATACAGAGAAATGCTGAAGACAAGTGTGGGACTAGAACTGGAATCTGGAAGACATATTCATGATACAGTGCTTAGAAGTATGGATATCTGTCAGGGCACACTAATCTTAAATACTGTAGCATCTTAATTTTTCTAAAATAACATTATTATAATTATTCCTTTTTAAAAATATGTTTCATGTGACAAAACTGTACAACTTTGCAGTGAACATCCATGTAGGATATTCACGTAGGCTGAGTAGAGTTTTGTGTGAACTTCATGCATGTTTACGTTGAAAAAAGCAACACGCGCACCTATCCGCATTCAGATTTCATACACTATCTTCCAATAGTTCTGTTTCAATGAGAAATTCTATATATAAAGTGGTATTTCATAAGAAGAGTGACAGACCTCAGCAGCTGAGTAATGCTTGTTGCCTTTAATTTACCCAGTAAACCCACTGAGACACATTGCTATTACTCAGTTTGGAAAACACCCATAGAGTGCTACTTGTACATCTCTGATACGCGTTCATTGACACAGCACAGATGTTATTTTCGAGGCAGAGTGAATCAGATATGTTCTTTAAAGTATAATTGGTAGTATTGGGGTATCAAACCTAGTTCTGTGAAAACCAAATGAGGTACTTCTGGCAATAAAGAAAAGGGCAGATGGAGCTTACAATATGTTAGATGCCTTGCTATTTATCTAGTTTCTTGGGAAGTTTGTGTGTTGTTTACAATGCTGCCATGGAGCTGCTGATCTTCATATAGCTTCACTATATGAAGTTGGCTTGCATATGGCCTTGGATAAGGTCTGGTTTATGGGCATATCCTGAAAATTGATGTGTCCTACTTATGTTGTTATTTGTACAAGACTGGATTCTGTATCTATCACCATGTTTGCCAATGTTATTCTTAAAAATTCAAGTGGCACTTTGCTGTCAGTCTAGAGACAGTAAAGATCAAAATCTTCCAGAGCAGGATGTTTACTGAAACTGGAAGAAAAAGCGTGGTTGATACCTTGCTGAAGTTATTTTCTTCTTTCTAAAACTAAGAAATTATTTCTTTTCTACGAATAAAATTATTTGAGGGAAATTTTTTTTCAGAGCTATTCTACTGAATACAACTGAATATTAGCCATACCAAGTGCCAGGCTTTATTTGTGATAATATTCCCCTAGGGTTTTGTGGGAACTGAGAACTTATATGAAAGTATATATCCATCTTGGAAGCAGTAGGGAACATGATGAATAAATTGGTTAAAAATCAAAATACAGTTTTGTCTGGTAGGTCTTAAACTAGTCTGGACTTTAATACCTTGCGAAACAAGTATCTGTCAAAGCCCACAGTCTGTTTTACCTTTTTTAGTTAATGGAAACATACTCTCTTTTCTTTTCATGTAAAGTTTGCTTTCTATCTCCAGTATGTTCAATGAAATTATCCTTATCCTCCACTATTTCGAATAACTGTGTATGCCAAGTATTACGCAATATGCATGCTATGTATTCAGCCAGCCCTGCACAGGGATTAAAGGCAGGACAAGCACATTTGCCAAGAAGCAGGCACGACCAGTTAACGGGCAGGGGAGGCAGCTGAGAATCTCCACCTGGCACAGTCAGACCCTGTCCTTTGTCATGTCAAAGGCAAACCTGTTTAGAGTGATCTATATACATGGAGCACAAAACCTCGTTACCTAAAAGTCTAAAGAATATCTTTCATGAAGAAGAAAGTGTGTGGAAAAGTTGTGTGTGAATGTAAGGCAATGAAAGGAAGGAGAACAGAAGCTGATAGAAAACGTGCCAATGGAGGAGACAATAGAGATTAGGCTGCCCCTTCTTTCTAGTTTGTGGAATGTAATTTAAGAAGACAAAAAAAGTTGCTAAAAGTTAATTATTTTGGTACGGGGTAAATTTCTGTAAATCTTTTTGCTTTTTAAAGTTTCATAAAGGTTTAGAAGATATTTGATAGTGTATGCTGAAGTTAGATACTCTTGACAGGGACATTGCATTAGAATGAAGATACAGCTGGCTATTGAGTATAAATTCAAGTTGGATCTATCAGAGGAATTGTAACTTCAGTGCCACTCCAAAAATCACAAAATCAAACAGAATTAGTTTCTCTTTGCCCCTGTAGCAACTATGCAGAGTAGATAAAAAGGCATACACTGAGGCAGAATAGATAAGGTTTTGTTCACATAATAGAAAGTGATCCTTTTGCTACTGATGCTACTAATTATACATTAATTACCTTGTTATGCTGTGGCACCATATTGGAGCTAAGAACAATGAGCCAAACCTGATAATGTACTTTCTGTTTTGTTACTTATTCATAAGATACTTTGGAAGGTTTATTTATTTTTCTTCCCCCAGCAGCACTTTCCAGTGTTTGTTACGAGAACAAAGCACTGAACACTTAAACCTCTGAATTTTAATGAGTGCCTTTGCAAAGTGGAAACTCACCAAGGAAGTTAGTTGTTGTTAGTTAGTAAATCAGCAAGGCCCTTGAGAAGATGATGTTTTTCCAGATGGGTAATACTTCAGCAGTGATAATCAGTTTCACTTGGAAACAAAGTAGGGACAGTAAAAGAATAATGAGACTGATGGAAATAGATAAGAAGCAGGTTATTTTTGTGGTATCTGTCAAGTTGGTACAATTAAAGTTGCATTTGATACTACTTTATTTCGCAAAAAGCAGTAAATAATTTTCTTACTCATCAAATAACATTTATCTATTAGAATACAAAAATTTCTGAAATAAAAGAAAATTGCAAATGTATTTTTGAAATGGTTTAATAACACTTCAACTTTCTTTTAAATGCCAAATAATAGAGAAAAATACATATAGGTTCACGTAACTTTGCTTGTGCCAGATGTAGATTTTTTAAAGAAAAAATTAGTGGATGGAGCAGTTTATCAGATTGATGAATGCAAAGGGACAGTACTTTCCTGCTGTAAAATTCACCTTTAAGTGAGGTTTAAATAAGTTTTCAGAACTGAACGATGCCAATAATTTGTCTTTATTCCTAAATGGAAAAAAAATAGCAAGCAAATAGAAATATTTTTCATTTATTTTTCAAGTGTTACAGGTGTTGTTAAATGTCATTTTTTGCCCTCTGTGTATACCAGTTAGGCTCAGTGTACCAGAGCTTACTGTGTTAAGATATCTGAGCAAGTGTCTTATTTTGACAGATTTCCATCATATTTAGCATTCAAATTTAAAACATTGTCTGTATCTATATTATTTTTATTATTGTCATATTATTCAGCTTTACAGGCCTCGCCAAATTATAAATCCAAGAAATCATACAAAACTCAATAAACTCATACAATTATCAGTGAAAATGTGCAGTATAATCTAACTGAAAAAAAGAAGGAATTTGATTAAGAAGTTTAATTCTGAGTGATTGGTTATGAGTGGCAAGTTGCTTCTGTATGGTGAAAAAAACGCAAACGTGGATGTATTATAAACTACAGTCCATGAAATTGCAAGTAAAGGAGCTCTTAAATTCATGGCTTATGCAACTTTATTGCAGTGACGTTAAAAGCTGACTAATGCATATTAGCTGCTATACTGTTGATCATTAAAAAGCTTGAAGTCATCATCATATTGAAAAACGGGATAATGAAGATGGCTGAGTGCCAGTTGTTGGTTCAGATTGAGTTTGACTTGCAGGAAAAAAGATAATCCAAGTTCTCTTAAGTTCATTACTTGAAGTAAAACTTGAAGTGAGTTTTAGTCAAACATACAGTGAGCAAAAGAATTCAAAGTAAGGTTGAAACTAATATTTTTAAAAAATGTTTGTATGTTTTCAAAATAGATTCAGTTTGCACACAATCGAGCGGAATTCTGGTCTTCCAGTGAGAAGTTCAAACATATAGGTCTCAGATTCAAAACACAGCTTGCTGCACAAAGACTAGCAGAGAACAACCTGGCTCTTTAAACAACTTTCCAGAACAATTTCTTGAGTACACTATTCATGCAAAACTTGTACGGCCTACTTTTCAACTGTGTCAGTCCACATGGTGTGAGAGAAATAGTGTGAAGAAAATGTGCATGCTATAAACAGAAAAATTTAAGATACGGTATTTTAAAGTTAAATAGAAGTTAACGTACATGCTGGGTGTATTCTGTTCCTTCTTGTTTAGGTCTGTCTGTGCTTTGCTTCCTGTGTTTCCTCAGACACAGCCTCCACAGAGCCCCCACCATCACTGATGGGCTCATCCTTACCAGCAGCAGTGCTGGGCACAGGGAAACTTCCAGCAGCTTCTCACAGAGTTCACCCCTGGAGCCCCCCTGCCCCACTACCGAAACCTGGTCATGCAAGCCCTCTCGAGTTTTATAGCAGTTGAGTATAAAACTGCCATGGATAGTCTGAGCTTGGAAATATGCAAAATCCCCTTAAGTCCTGTGTTCTCCACTACCGTATCAGAGTGTTCTTGAAAGTAATATTTCTCCTTTGAGTTCTGCATCACAGTGAAGCAGCTTCAGTAGCTTGAGTTGAAGGCAGGAGCTTTTGTCCATGAAAATGTTTTCTGTTGTAAAAAAGATGAAAGTATGGGCTTTTCATCAGTCTGCTAGAGACAGTATCTTGAGGATGTGAGCAAATACAGAATAAATGAAACTATGATTATAAAATCCTTGTACTTTCAGTCTATGTCAACATGAGCAAATGCTGTTCATATACTGAAAACACTTTACTCTGACATCAGAGTAATAAGTTTCTCTTTTTTTCTGTGAGAAAGAGATAGCAATGCACTTGTGTAATGTACATTTTTCTTTTTAGTTTGTGCATGCGTCAAGAGACTACAGTGTGAGCATCAAATATATGGACATTGATCTGGCCACAGTTTAAAAGCTTCAGGACAAAATGAGAACTATTTAATAACTGAATCATTGCTGCTAAATACTCGATTTTAAAAAGATGTGAGATAATAACTTCACCAAGTGTTTTAAAATGTCAAGATTATTGAAATGGAAGGTGATTCATACAAAAATCTTGCTCCATTTTTAAAAAGCCTGAGTTGAATTGGTTGCTAGCCATAAACATCTGGCTTTGTAGCACTAGAGAGAGTTTTATTGTTCTAGTCTGCCTTTCTGTTACTGCAGGAGCACTAGCTGTGGCATATTATTTTAAGGTACTTTGTTGAGACAATTTTAATTGTTAATATATATTTTAAAATGGAACTTGTATTTCCCAGATAAAATTATTCATAATGTTTTCATGAAATAAGTTAAAACCAACCCCAAATATAATGAAAAACATGAGTTCTGTGTAAAAGCTAGTGCTACTGGAGGACACGTAAATTAGCTACCAATACTTTGATGTACCTTTAATTTTTTTGGTAATTGAAGGAAAACTGTTAGGCGGGGACTTTATGTATTTATAATGTGAGTGTTGGATATTAATGCATTTGTTGCATACTACAAAAATCCTTTGCCATAAGTAATGCAATATAATGATACTGGGAAATCTAGATTAGAATCCTAGAATCTCAAGTTGGACCGGATGCACAAGGATTATTTAGTCCAGCTCCTGGCCCTGCACAGGACAGTCCAATAGTCACACCATGTGCCTGAGAGCATTGCCCAAACACTGCTTGAACTCTGCCAGGCTGGTGCTGTGACCACTTCCCTGGGGAGCTGTTCCAGTGCCCAACCACCCTCTGGGTGAAGAACCATTTCCTGATATCCAACCTAAACCTCCCCTGACTCCGATTCAGGCCATTCCCTTGGGTCCTGTCACTGTCACCAGAGCAGAGATCAGGGCCTGCCCCTCCTCTTCCCCTCACGAGGAAGCTGTAACTGCAGTGAGGTCTCCCTTCCGTCTCCTCCAGGCTGAACAGACTGAGTGACCTCAGCCGCTCCTCATACGGCTTCCCCTCCAGACACTTCACCATCCTTGTGGTCCTCCTTCGGATGCTCTCTAACAGCTCAATGTCTTTTTAATATTGTGGCACCCCAAGATGACCCCAGCACTGGAGGTGAGGCCACCCCAGTGCAGAGCAGGACAATCCCTCCCTTGCCTGGCTGGTGATGCTGCCCCTGATGCCCCCCAGGACACGCTTGGCCCTCCTGGCTGCCAGGGCACTGCTGACTCATATCCAACTTGCCATCAACCAGGACCCCCAGGTCTCTCTCCTCAGGGCTTCTCTCTAGTCTCTCATTCCCCAGTCTATCTATACATCCAGATTCTACAGACCCTGACAGAAACTCAGGGTGTTTGGTAGTTAAGCAGATACAGATAGAGAAAATAGAGTAAATTGTGGCATCTACTCTCACTTCTCCATAAAATGATATACTCACTGTCCTCCAAGAAGAATAAAAAAACCTCCCCAAACCAATGAAAACTATTTAAAGTTATGATGATAATTGTATTTAAAGTTACTCTGATAAACCCCTTGGTTTTATACCTCTGGTTGCAGTGCCTTTATCTTGCCTCTTGGATAGATTACTATTGTAGCTAACTAATTCCGTTTAAGCTTTTTTCCTGTAAAGCTTTCTTTTATTATTACTCTAATTTTATAACTGATGGGAAATAATGAACTTTTATGTTCATAGAATCACAGAATGGCTTGAGTTTGCAGGATCCTTTGAAGATCATCTAGTTCCGTCCCTGCTGCCATGGGCGGGGACATCTTTCATTAGATCAGGTTGTTTGAAGAGCCTTCCAGTCAAACCTCGAACACTTCCAGAGATGGAGCATCCACAACTTCTCTGGGCAACCTGTTTCTTTGTCTCACCACTATCAAAGTAGAGAATTTTTTCCTTGTAACTAATCTAAACCTGCGCTCTTTCAGTTTAAAGCCATTACCCCTTGTCCTATCACAACAGGCCCCATTTTTCCCTCTTTTTTTTTTTTCTTTTTTTTTTTCCTTCTTCCTTGTAGAAACTCATTTGGGTTTTCAGGAAAAAAAAAGATTATTTAGTGGTGAAGGTATTATATTATTCTATGAATTACACAGTTTGTCACCTTTTAAACTGTAAACTCAGAGGGTTTTTATCCTAGAGCGATTGGATTTACTTAATAAATCTTTTCAATGGAAGAAATATATCATAAAATAAAATTGTGTAAAGTAGCCACAAAAATTCAAACCCAGTAACCAGCTAAATAATACAGTTTTCACGAATCTGATTAGAATGGACAACTGCTTATCAAAGCTTTACACTGAAGGCATTAGACTCTTCAATTAGTTGCATAATAAAGGGATCTGGGCTTAAGCTGACTGTCTTTTCATGCATAATGGATCACTGTTGGGTTTTTGGCAGTTTTGTTGTAATTTGCTTTGATTAAATGAAGTCCTACATAATTTGCTTGCCTCAGCATAGTGTCAGTGCTTATATTTTCTTTGGCAAAAATTAATAGGGCTCATTTCCAAAAACAGTTAAAAGAACAGAACTGGCAACTCAGAAAGCGAAAAAGCAAACCAAACTGTTAGTCCTTCATAAGAAAAATCCTGAAAACTTAAAAGGTAAGAAGCTAGAATCTCAATAGTAAGGAGTTGACCAGTTCTGCAAAGCTTTGTGATAAATCATATTACTTGAAAGCAATCATTCAGACTTAAAAGGAGACAGGAGCAGACTGTATCACTTAACTTGGTTGTGGGAGGTGTGGCATGTTCCCCTTTCCGAGGACGTTTAATTATTGACACAAAATAGAGCATCTCAGATGAGAGGAATTGGAGCCATACAGTGAAGGTTCTCATGTTCAAAGGCTGAGATTTAACACCTTAATCTGATTTTAAAAAGATAAAAGTGTAAAAAAATCATGCATCTACAGACTATTGGCTGTTCTGAAGTGGATGGACTTCCCATCTTTGATGAAACTGTTATCTATGTATGTTTCCACTAATGTATTGTTTAATTAATAGAGTTTTTTCTTAAAATATAACGGTAACAAACATAAACACAGCTGTTTGTCTGAAAATTTCCACAAGGACAAGTTGATTTAGTCATCTTATACAATCATCTGTATTAAGACATTCTTCATTTCTTGGTATTTGTTCTGGAAAATTATGTAAAGTGGTCAGAGTTAACAAAATGTAAACAGGTGCTCTGTTTATTCAGTGCAGTGGTCATTTGCTTCTAACTCACTCGAGAACGGGTACACAAGAAAGACAGTTTGCTTGGTTACTGTGCAGCCTATACCTCCACTGTCTGTGGCAGAGTGTCTGTGCAAACTCTGTGTCACGTGTTCTAACAAAGGCTCTGCTCATCCACAACAGCCTTTCCTCGTGCCCGTGTTTTATGTTGTGGAATAGCCCTGCAGCATGGTCTTGTTACTAATGTCTTCCTACTCTAGTTCTTATGGTTTAAGAGATAGCTGCAGCTTTCACGTCAGTTCTGTGAGCAGATATGGATGTGTGTTTGGTCTTCCTGATGTCTAATATACCTGTAACAATGATAAGAAACCAAATTATGGATTGAGAAACTGCTTCAGCAAGATACCTCCAAGGAATGCGTCAGTGCTGCTGGCAGTCATGTTAATGAATCAGTACATGGACTTCCTTTCTGAGTCAGCAGTCTGCCTTGGCACGCTTTTACATAGGTCTTTGTCATAAGATTGATCAGAGAGGCATTCCGAGGTTTTAGGCAATCAGCAAAAGGAATTTTAACTTAGTGTTAGTTTCAGCATTTATAACTTGTTATAAATGCTGAAAGCTCTTTCTTCCAGCTCTGCCTGAGAGTCAGAAAGGAAGCACATCAGCCAAGCTGTTGAGAAAACAAATTATTTGTTAGTATTAGGTCTTGATAGTGTTTGTTCTTGTGCAGTGTCATCACCACAGTATAAATATTTCTCATTTGCAGATTTGGTATAAATGCTTTTTAAGTGTCATTGACATTTCTTAGGTGTCATTGGACTACTTTTAATAATTTTCTTGCTTTTTCTCACTTTTTGGCCCTGTGCGTGGGGCTGTATGTGCAGTGAACTGGTTCAGAGGAGGGGGGAGGTCATTGGCAAAACCAAGGGTTTAATGGGATTTTGGTTTGATAGAAAAGCAAAATAGCCCACTTACTCACCGTGATGTTCTTTCTCTTTTACCTGCCAGCTTTTCCTTTACTGGACAAGAACAGTGTCTTTAGGGGAGGCTGAGCATCAGGGGAGTGGGGTTCTTGGTTGTAGCACAGTGGAGGAAAGCAGCTGAGCCTATAACTGGGAGAGAGAAACTTCTCATCTCACACTAAAAACTCAAACTCTTGTTACAGATAAAGAAGTGTTAAAAAGGCAATTTCCTTACATCTGCTGCTTGAACTTTCTGTTTAAGAATAGATTCTAGAAAGGTGACCTATTTTAAAATAAAATGCTTTTTGAATAAAGCAACATAGGACTGAATCTCTGTAGGAGATCAATAGTAAGTAGAGTTTCAGGAGGCAGGGAACGAAAGCACATTAAAAGAAAAAAGAAAAGGGTTTATACTTGAACAGCATAAGTTACCTTACCAGAATCTCAGCCAGACTATGCAGTACTTATTCAGAGAAAAACACTTTGTCTTTCGCAAGGTTTGCTCCTGGATGTTTTATAGTTCATGCAAAATATGATTTTTTTCTTGCAATACTTAAAAAAAAACCCCTTAAAACCCATTATGTTCTTTCAACTTTTGCCCATTCTGTAGTACTGTTAAAATGTGAACTAAAACTGTGTATTAACATAATGACATGGAGCTGTAGCAATACCTCTTATAAATCTCTTTCACCACAACAGGTATGTGATTACCTGGTAGTTTTTCCAATTTTGGTTTTTTTTGGTGGTTTTCAGAAGTGCCTTAGAAAGAGAATATTGCTAGGCTGAAGCAAGCATGCAGAAAAGGGGAAAAATTAGGTACCAACTGACATTTATGGGAGAGAACATAAGCTGAAGTGGTATATTCCTTGTTCTCCACCCTCTGTTTTTTTATGCCTGTGAATATGCCACACCATAATGAAACTCAGGAGCCTTTCATTCTTAGACCTTCATAAGGGACCCTATAAAGCAGGTGGGAAGGCAGGCGGTTTCCTAGGTCTCTGCCCTCAAGAGGGTGTCTCTATGAAAAATAAGGATGCCGGTGAGAAATACTACAGGCTAGCAAAGCCAGTTAAAGATGCAAAGGCTATGGACCCAGAGGAAAGGAGGATTTTGAGAAGGTTGTTTTCTGGTTAATTAAACTCTACATGTTATATAGAAAGATTAACAAAAGCCATGACACTAGAGGGTGAAAGTTAAAGGACCTGACAACATTGTCACTAGCAAGAGAAAAAGTTGCCTGAGGTAACAGTTGTTTCAAAGCCATATTTAGTGGTCACTGCTGTTTTTTTTTAAAAGTAGCGACACTAAACAAGATGGTTAGTGTTACATCTGAAGTTGCTTCTGTAAGCCTTTGGCCATGTGATTATGTTATTTTATCTTCAAACCACATTAAAAAAGGCTCACAATAAAGCTTTCAGTTCTGGAATTATAGCTACATAGCAAAACAGGAAAGCTCCTCTGCAGGGAGCAAGTTTGCTGAATAAATCAGTCTTTGCATCCTCGCAGAGAAACTGGTCTTCCATCCTACCACTCAGAAATTAGAAAAAATATTCACGGCAAGAAGAGGTTTGTTGTATAAAATTAGCTTTTGCATTTGCTTGCTGCATCATTTGTTTTCTGCATTAGTCTTCAGTGATAGTAGCAAATCACTGATTTAATGTCATACCTCATGTGAATTTCCTATCACTTGATACATAATCTGGAATCATAATTCCAGATTAGCAATATTCACAACATGCTGTTACCTTGATGATTACAGTACAGAAATCACTGGTGCCTGTAATTGATGGCATCAAAGGCTTCCTTGCCTTTCTCTGAAATATCAAGGTCTGAAGAAACCTCTTCATATCAGTGCAGCCTTGCACCAAACTGTGAATCAAGATTTGACCTATAGTAGCATATAATTATATTCGTGCAGATTTTACCTAAAATAAAAGGAAAATATGCATTCATGTTTTTTAAAGTTGCAGAAACCTCTGTATGAACATTTGTTTAATGTACTTCCAAAGCCCACTGAAAATGGCGTTCTTACTGTGAGTGCATGCTTACCCATAAACCAAGATCACCACAACCCTGAACAGTCTACTTTAGGTTTAGCTGCTCCAGTAAAATGGCTAAATTTTATTTTCTAATTGCCTGGAGATCTCACGTCTCATGATCAATGACTATGTCAAATAATTAATTGGCAGGCTTTTCAGTTCAAATTAGTCTAAAAACCAAAAGAGCTCACATTGTCTATATTTTTGTTGTTGTGGGAAATTGAGAGATCTGATAAGAATTATATTTTGACATAGCCTCTGTAAAACTATTGAGGTTTATGCCTTTGTACAGAGCTATCAGACAACTTGCCTAAATGACTAAAATGACTAAAATTTAGTGAGTGCTACAATTTACAATGCTCAGACTTGCTCTCTGTCGTTTTCTTTTGTACACTAATTAAAGGCAGCTTTTTGGATTCACAAATTCTCATGTATAGCTGGATGATTAAGTAGGTTTAGATTTATTCCTAGCAATAAAAAAGTCAATTTTCCATTTTCAAAGCAGATTGGTATGAGAGATATTTTCCTGTGACAAGCAGTCAAAGCTATCAATTTTGGGAAAGTGACTGAAGGACAAACAATGACAGAGAAAAAGGAGGAAAAGCATGCTTACAAAGGTGACTTTCAAAAATACTGTGCTCTTTAGCTCTATTGCCAAGTTTCCCCCCTTCCTACATTACATAGTTTCCTTTTGTTCATTTTGCCCGTTGATGGTTCTGTGTTTGATATCTCTGTTAATTGTCACAACAAGCTTCTGATGTAGTTGACATTAAGCTGTGCTAAATCACTGAGCAGACAACATGACTTGAGGAACAGTGAGCTCCTGAAAATCCTCATCAAATGTCCTAAGGTTTAGTGGTCTTTATTAAAAAATCATGTTGTTCTTGGCTACCTCTCTTTAGAAGTCTGTGAAACAGTTACGGATCTTTCTAGACTTCTAGTGCAAGTTCACTAATGAATTTGCAGGTATCAGCAATTGTTGTACTCTATGTTTGGTCTGGAAATAGAAGTGCTGGAAATTCTTTATATTACAAAAGATTTAAGCAAAAACCCACATTAGGTGATGGTAAATGGAAGATGAGAGCTGGGATGTTAGTACCTCAGCAGCAAACTCTTTTTGCAGCCTGTCAGATGCATTTAGCAGAACGTCTTTTCCCTTCTGTGTCTTGTTTTCATAACATTCAAAGTACATTCCTTGACAAGCATTCAAATACTTTGTCGTGTGCTGAATGATTTCAGCATTCTTGATTCAGTCTTTTTCTTGAATGAAATTTTACTAGGCTTTACTGAAGCCAAGAGCTTTCCAATTTTTATTCAGAGAATATGTCCACAGCTGCATCTGCCTTTGCTGTATGTGTGAGTTCTTGTGACTAAGAATGTAAACAATTGAAAAGGGAGGTATTTGTTTCTGTGTTTGTGGAGTTCTGCTATTTGAAAATTTAGGAATAGTAACAGGAAATCTGAGTAACACAAAATCTGAAAATTTACCAATTCATTCCATTATAAAACCTTAGCAAGGGGGAGTAACCTCTTTCTCTAATTCTTCTTTGAACGTTTATTGGCATGACTGTCTGTTGTGTAGGTTGCATGTCAGACTAATGTCAAAATAACTAAGGAACGTGAGGGTTCCTTTTGTCTGCCATACAATCTAGTATTAATTTGAATGTATAAGGTAAATACATTAAATGTAATCCTTAAAGTGATTAATTCACAAAGAAATGTACTTCCTTTTAGTAATTTCTTATGGCATGGCAGTAAAGCTTGAGGTCCCTTTAGCACTACTGTTAATATATATAATATTGTACAAAAGCACTGTGATTTGGAGGAAGAGGCCTAAATTCTCAGAAGATCCACATTTTCAACTGCATTTGTTCTTGAGACTCATTTGAGTGGTTACCTTACCTGAAACCCTTTACTTCAGAAATATCTTTCTGATTTTAGCATTTTAAAGACACAGCATTTTGTTTACCCTACTGTATTACTCTTTTCTGGCATTTTTACCACCATTCTTTGTTTTCCATCTTAGATTTTCTTTGACAGTTTCTTGGATGTTCTCGTATTTTGTTGTCAGTTACAAAAGTCTGAATGGTAACTGATGAGGAGTACAGTATATTGAAATAAGGAGAAGAGCTGTGAAATTAGTTTTTGTGGTTTTTTTTGGTTTTTGTGGGGGGTTTTTTATTATTTTTTTTTTTAATTTTTAAACAAATAATAATTAAGAAGTAGACAACTGCTTAATTCAAAAAGACAGTGTTTTCCAGTTTTTTTTTTGGTTTTTTTTTTGGTTTGTTTTTTTTTTACAGTTTATTGATTTTTCAACGTGCAGTTCTGTATTGCAGTATTCCGGATACAGGAGTGGGTTGGCAAATGATTACATTACATTTTACTGATAAATATATTTATTTGATTTCAGTTGATTAATTTCCCAGATGTTGGACCATCATGTAGTTAGATTATTTTATAAATTAATTATACAGAATTTCATTGTGATTTGGGGGCAATATCTTGTCTTTTATTCTTTCCAGGAATTAGTGCACTTCTATGTTTTTCAAGATGTTCCATGCGTAGGTGGAGATTTTTTTATGTGTAGGGACTATACCAAAAAGTGCAAGAGTCGGCTCACTTCTTCATCTCAGCTTGATTACTTTGTTTAGCCAGAGGTTGGCCAAAGTATTGGTAGAACAAGGTGTTCCAGCTGAAGTTACTTGATTCCTATTCTTCATGTGGAGATAAACCCCCTTTTGTCACAACTGAAGCATAGGAACGTAGAAACAAACAAAAAATTCATGATCACATGCTGCATTTCAAGGTCTGACACAAAAACCAGAGGCTTTGTCGGGCTGAGCAGTGAATAATCAGCCACCAGTACGAGTGCTACCCTGGTGCTGTGCAGGATTGGACAGGGGGACCCTGCTCTGGGCCTGGGTTCTTTGGCCTTTGTGCAGTTTTGCAGTTGAGTTGGTTGGTTTTGCAGGATTTGATTGACAGTTTATCACTGGTTTCTCTAAAACAACATTCCAGTAGGCTTATTAGTGACTCTTATCTGCAGCGGGACAATGAGGAGCTTGGAAAGGAGAGCATCGACATCTGCAGTAGTTGGTGGGTAATAGTCACCAAGAGAGCGCTTCTGCTCCGCGTAGTTGTAGAGCCACCCATGCATCCACTGGAAATCAGTGAGAGTTATTCTTCTACCAATATACAAAGAGTGAATTTGACCTTAATTTGGGTGACTGCTAGGTAATCAGGAAGAAGAACCTTTTAGGTTGGAGAGCAAAAAAGCCCCCTCACAGTGTGCATGCACAGATATTTACAGACATATAATGCCATCCACTTAGCTCTAGAAAATAGCACGTTTTGATAGAAAGTACTGCTATTTTTTTGACTAATGATACTGAATTGGAAAAGTTGCATGTATTTTAATTGGTCATATTGCCAGGCACTCTCCCAGCAAACCTAATTAACTTCAAGCTACAGAGCATCATTAACAGATGGGACTTTTTGTCTTATATTTTTTCACTAATTAGAAAATCTCAGTCTTTTCACATTTATGGATTGAACAGAAATTTTCATTTTATTGTCAATATGTCAGTAGAAAGTTGAGGAAAAAAGCTCAATCTGTATAAAGAAAGCAAAATAAAGCTGAAATATTAACATGTATTGGAAGCATGTATAGAACAGAACACAGCAAAAATACTTCCTTTTTAAAAATTCTTCCTCAAATGAGATTGGAAGTTTGTGTGGAAAAGAAAAGTACATAAAGGCACTCATTTTTTTGGTTTACTTTCTGGTTTGATTTTTCGTATTTCTGAGTGTGATGTCTACTCTAATAATTCCTGAATTTTGATTTCACAGCATTCCTTTTAATAAGCAGTCTGCTCAAATGAGAGGTAGGCTGTTCAAGTCTGTGTAGGAAAGCGGAATCTTTTATTGGAGAGAGAACGAAACACAGCTTGTGGCAGGCAGACTGAATTTGCTAATTCTGCTTAGTGTGGTTTTATTCAGAGATGTTCCATATCCTATTCCCAGTGACCTATTACATCAGTTACTTACTACAGTCATGAGGGGTTAGGCAAGCTCACAGTGATTCAGGCCTTTACCATGGGTTTTACTTGTACCTTTCAGATATACCCAAATTACTGCTCTGATGCATAAATTCAGTATGTGGGAACTGAATATGTGGCTAATTTTTTTTTTTTTCTTTTTTTGGTAACTCTTCTGTGTCTGCTGTATCTGTTTTCTCTCCCAGAAATGTTGTTTCTGTATTTCTTATCAATATTATTCAAGTCTGTAGAAAGAGATGCATTAAATATGAACTGTATTTTTAAAGATATATTTACCATAAATACAGACTTTTAGTTTCAGTAATAAATTAAAACCTTACTATACTGGGTAGTAACTCAGTGGGACCAAAAATACAATTCCAGAACCATAGGCAAAATGTTTATCTTAGAAAGAGTTATTGGCACCTTTCCACTTAAATAAAATCCTTTAAGGCATAAAGCCCCTTTGGTGTCATAGGTAGTGCCGACACTGTTGCCGTGTCCTGCTTGGGCTGTTTGTGATTACGGTGGCAGCAGGAGAGCTCTGAGCTGTGCAAGATCCACCTCAATCACCTGTAGTGGAGAGAGTGGTTGCCCTAATGAGTTTACATAAAGTATTCCTGCCAAATGAAAGCAAGAGGGAGAACTGGGAGCCTGAAGAGGTCAAGTAATACGCTTCAGTCACACACCACAAGAGTGGTAGCACTAGGGACAATAACCAAATCTTCTGGTTACTCACGGTCATAATCCAGAGCTCACACTGGCCTACTTTGCTGCCTTTTGTTTTTAAAATTAAATCCTTGCTAGGAATTTTCTGACCAAAGTTCACTGAGAGTTTACTGCCCATTGGTTTATCTGATAGTCATTTCTCACTCCCCTTCACCTCCTCTTTTGGATAAACTCAGACTTTTCTTAGAAAATGTAAGTGTATATGAGCTTTGCCGAAGGGGAAAATTTATATAGCAAAAAATCTCATAAAGCTGCCAAAGTTTGCAGTACTGTTTTTATTGTGTGCTAATGACTAAATTAGTTACCGTAAAATTTAATAGCTAATTAACTTTTTAGTTAACTCCTTTTTGTGTAATAACAGTAAACAAAAAACAAAATCAGAAAATGTAACTGAAAGGAAATGACTTGCATGACATTTGATTGACATTTTCAAGTCTGGATTTCTGAGAAGTTTTTAATGGGGCTATAAAAATTGCAAAGTTTGGATTTAGTACTTTAATTGCTTCAAGCTCAAAACTAAGAGTTAGTAAAGTCTTTTCAGAGTTGTGTGATCTTGAACCTCTTCAGACTTCCCTGAAAGATGGGTTGCTCATCATCTGGCTTGAAGGTGCTTTAGTTGCTTCTAGAATTGGATGTTAAATTCTAGCTGACATGCAAAGGCTGGAAGAAATAGTAGAAATGTAGATTATTATTTTTTGTTATTTTTCTTGCACCACCTGCCTTTTCTGCATGCAGACTGGTAGGATCACTAAGTCACTGAGACAGATTTAATAGCTAGGACACTGGCCAGCAGACACAACCTTTAAGATTCAAAACTACTAGCATGTTCCCTGTCATCAAGAGCAGGTGCTGGCTGTAGAATTTGCACTTTGCCTGTATTTGGATGAGAATCAATGCATATGTCACTGCTGCCTGGTCGTAGTATTATGTTCTGTTGAGCATGGCTCTTATGCAGGGAGTATATTAACAGCAAAATCTGTTTCCCTGCATTTTTGAGTAGAAGGTAAATGACAAATTTTCCCAGTTTTTTAGCATCCTTGTTTGAGCTTTTCATCTAGTATTTATTGCTGGTAGGAGCAAGATGGAATCTTGTTCAGTCTTCTCATTATTTTATCACTTCATCTTTCTCCTGCTGTTCACTCACTTCAGCCCTTATTTGCTTGTGTTTCACGGTTTCCTCTTGCAAGGTGGCTCACAACTGGTGCGTTCTTAGTTTTCTTTGAAGAGAAGCTGGTATTAAATGCAGTTGTTCTAGAAAATATTAACAGAGCATTTCATCAATAAGACATATGATCTAGCAGACCTGAGTGAGGTAGAATGGCGTTCTAAGAGCCCCTTGGGCGTTCATGACCCCACGGAGTAGATGGTGGATATTTTGTACTTTTGCCTTGGGCATTTTAGTTATTTATATGTTGGCCCAGGAGGGTCCAGATAAAGAAGAGGCAGAAAGGCTGTAGGCAGGGCAATGTATTTAAGCCCAGAGAAAAATCAGTGTACAACTTCATCTAGAGCATGGTCCGAGGTCCTGTTGATGGATTTGAGAGATCCTGTTCTACTTTACTCCTGCTTATCAGGTAGAGTATAGTGGGGAAAAAAAAGTCCCTAAACAGAAATTTACTACCAATTTCTGTAAAAATCTGAATACATTTTATTTGTCTGGACAAACCACAAAGTTCTGAAGGCTGTTTTGTTGGATTAACTTACGTGAATTCTATAATTTGACATTAAGCAGCTGCTTTAGTTTACTGGTTTATGTCCAAAGGTAATATAAATGAAAACATCTCAATGAAGTAAGTATTACAATACAAAAAGGTAGAACACGAATTTTTTTAGAGGAAGCATCCTCTAAAAAATAGTTTTATAAAACTATTGTTTTATAAAAAATTGTTTTATAGTAAATAGAACTTCATTTGTATTTATATTAATCTAAGATACATTAAGTGCTCAGTTGTTTGTGTCAGCTGCAGTGCATAATTTCTTACCCCTTTTGGCTTTGCCTACATGGAATGCTTTCTGAATTTTGTTCTTTGCATATAGGGTGTCAGTTAGTGGGACAGCAATTTTAGGTAAGCCAATCTGGATCTTCTGTGGTCAAGACTTGCTCAGGTCTTACTTCTGTTAAATTGCAGTAGTTGCACAGATGCGGGTACATCTCCTAGACTCTGCAAATTAATGCAGGGATTGCCAAGCTAGAAGTAATTCTTAACTTCTGAAATGTAACTTGGAGCAGGTGTGTCCTTAGATTTCTGAGGTTTTCATTCCTAATAAATCTGGAGAAATAAATTCTGTCTGTCTATGAAAGGAATACAATTAATTTCTTATTTGATGGTTAAAGGAAGTTTGGAGTTTATATTTAAGGTATGAAAATTTTCATACAAGTTAGATCAAAACATCAGGCTATTGGTGTCTTAGTGCAAACTTTTGTGTTTAATGGATCATTGAGGTTTTAGCTTTATGTATATAGGAAATAATTTGTATTCTCCATAACTAATTTGAAACATAAAAACTAATGGAATTGCATTTTAAATCATAGTTGATAAAACTGAGTAGCTTATTAACAGAATTTACTGTGTGGATGTATAAATGAAAAGTGAATTAAAAAAAATATTAATAATGAACAACCTACTGTATTCTAAGCATTACAGTAGCCTTAGGGTTCAATAATTTAACCATAGAATAAGAATTTTAAAAAAACATTTTTGAAGAACAGTACAGAACAGATTGTTGTCAGAAAAAATAAGAACTCTCTGATGCCCTGAGGTGTTAGGGGTTACAGGATTTCTGAAAGTTGTTTTTTTTTTTTTTTCACTGCATACTTCATGTTTTAATAAAATAAAAATAGGTGATTATTCCTTTTTGATTTTCTGCTTTGCCTCTTGAGTTCTATGCTATTTTGTCTTAATTATATTTGGATAGTTTAATCTTGTATAAGCCAGAATTTGGCTTTGAAACTTCAAAGAGTTCTGTTTCACCTTTCACAGAATGTTTGAGTGTTACAGGGTATGAGAGACTGAAGTTCCTGCTCTAGAGTCCCTACATGGCTCTTCATTATTAACTGAACCCTCCTGTCTAATGTGACCAGCCTTTTCTTTATCCCTTGTTGGTTCGATGATGCAGTTATGGAGTTGTAGGGGGAACAGTGCCACCCCTTGGATTATCCCTTTGTTACATGGGCTGGGGCCTGGGAGGTGAGCTTAATTGAGACAGTGTTTCCCAAAGTTGGTGCTTCCCTGCAATATTATTATGTTGTTACACCATTATCAAAACTCCCTTTATTTTTCTTTCTCTTTTTTCTTTTTGTATTTATTATGGGTGCCTAAATTTTGACTGCAGTCAAAGCTCTTCTGCAGCATCTTGGTATTAGACAAAACATTTTTAATTTTCCTTAAGTGGATTTTTTCTGCAGTTTCTCTGACTCTTGCCTCAAAAAGGCATCCTACACTTTTGTTGAAATCTGAGGCTGGATTTTCTCTGTTCCTTTTTTAAATGAAAGATTCAGGGATATGCAGCAACTATTCCATGTATTTCCCCCTCTTTCCTTTAGCCAGATTGGTGTTTATTTTTAATTTATTAGTAAGTGCTTAGTCAGTGTAGCTGTTAGCACATGCGTTCACATTTCTCAATCTTAAACAGCAAGCTATTATAAATCAAAGGATTCTTTCCTTCTGTGCAGAGAGAAGCTATAATAGATGTGTAGCAATTGCAATGTTTTGCCAAATGCATTGACATAATAAACAGAGCAAGCATCTCGCCATGGCCTGGTTAACGAAAAAGGCAGTAATTCACATAAATATGTGCTTTTCCCTCTCTTAGGTTCTAGTTGCTGTGAATTTGGGTTATGGGTCTCTGTTTCACCCCTCAAGCATAATAAGGTCTCCAAAACAGACATTATCTCCCACGACAATCTAGGGAAGCAATCTGGAACAAACTCAGTAATTGTTGTCCTGGGCCTGAATAACCAGGTTACATTCAGCTTTATTTAGATGGGAATACAGCAAGAAACTTGCATCTGAGACTCTGTCATATAGCATACAAGAGTTGCTTGGAGTTTGTTAAATTCTATTTCTTTACTTTTTTTATTTTAGTGTAACTCTAACCTGATTGGTTCAGGGTCTGCTTTTTCCACACACTTGATGGATTCAAGTTCAGCTCAATTCCTCTGTCACTTAGCAAAGGAAAAATGTGTTTCTCTGCTAGCCGGAAAAAGAAATGGAGTTTAAGATTCTGTTCTGTTCTGATACCCTTTCTGTGATTCTTTGAGACATTATGAATCATGTTAGGTATGTGTTTTATGGCAATAGAAGAGAAAATAAGCCTTGATTTAAAATCAGGTATATATATTACAGAAAGAGAATGTTGTAGTTTTGCATACATATCTCACTCTTTGGTGTAGCATGGGAATCTGGAGCTGCTTGCAAAATATAGATATTTGCATTTTAATGGCAGTTATATGAACTGTCATGGAACACTTAAATTCCTTAAGTGTTTTGGAAGATCTCACCCAGGATCTCTGTAACATTTAAGCAGCGCAGTGGTGATTAATAAGGGATTGGATGAAATTCAAATGGAAGGCTGATAAACTGTTATGCTGGATTTGCTCTACAATACTCCTTTGGGTAGGAGGCAGTGACTGCATGTTGTAACTTAAGACTTGCTATTTGAAAAGGAAAATAAAAATCCTTTAAGTTTTTGAAAGTCCTTGTGTACTTTGTGAAACTTGAAAGAGTGAGAAGAGTGTTTATAGAGTCCCAAATGGATTACAAGTTTAGTTTTTCAAATTTCGTTTTCAGCATTAAGTGGCCATTTCAGCATTCTGCAGCCCAAAACTCCTGCTATGGGGTAAATCTCTTTTGTACTTTGGCTTTTTTGGGGTTGTTTTTTACTTCCTTTTTTTTTGTCGTTGTTTTATTTTGTGTGGGGTTTTGTTGTTGTTGTTATTTTTGTTATTTGTAGATTGTTGGCTTTGGGTTTTTATTGTTGGGTGTTTTTTTAAGAGAGATACCTATATTTAATAGTGGTTTTGAGAGTGCTGTTAGCACAGAAATGATTCCACAGAATGCAGGGTAAAACATTACCACTAATGCTTAACTTTAAATTATTTAAAAGTGAATAGCTGTGTTTGAAACTGGTTTGGGTAAAATCAAAATTTTTGCCAAAATTATAAGCTCTGTGTTCTCAGTACACTCAGCACCTTTTTAAATTCTGTTTTTTTTTAAAATGAAGACTTTCTTTGAAATGGATTGATAATAAATAATGGAGCAGATTTTATTCACATCCAAACTGTGATTGTGTGTGGCTTGGAATATTCCAACAGGTAGGGCAGGGTGTGCACAATAATTTGATTCCCAGTATCTTAATTCTGAGAAAAATGGGCCTTGGGATCACTGCTAATCATAATTTGGGATCTATTGTCAGATGACAATCCACAAGTTCTGTTCACCACAATAATTTATTGTGGTGGTGAGACTCTTACCAGCTGATATCAATTTAATAGTTTATTTCACCTTGCAACACCTTCACACAATGAAAGAAGATTTAAGCTCTAGATGTTAACATTATATTAGACTTAGGTAGTAAAAATGTTATTTCCATGAGTTTCATGCTTCAGTCCTTGAATTTGACTGAGCGATCTCACTGCTTCAGGTGATAGTGCATCAGGTATGACAGCAGATACTTGTAATCAGGCAAAATATCCTTTTTCAGACATACACAAAGTAAAAAATGTTATGGTCAGCAAGATCTAAAAGTAAGGGAAAAATAATTTAAGTTTAAATAACTCAAGTTTCAGTTGAATAGTTATTTTAACAAGTAGTAGTAATTATGTAATATTAACCATTAATATGCTTATTTTATTGGAAGATACGTACATGTTTGACATTGGCTGTGCAGAGCTCCAGAGTCTGGTTATGTAATCATTCCTAAACCTTGCTTCAGATGCTGCCTTTACAGCACTGAGTGATAGCTGAGAGTGGAGGACTTTCAGAAAGTCCGCTTAGAATGAGCACATTGCTTGTCCCCTCCTTGCGCTGTGATCATCAGTCAGGCTTGTTCATAATACAGCAGCTTCAGAAAGAGGTCTGAAGCCTCTGTTGAATAAAGGTATTTTTATTTCAGCGCTCATCTGTTGATTTACCAGTTAAGACTGTCACCAAAAGTCGTAACAGTCATGATGTGCTGCATCAAGTATTGCTTTAAATTTCTTGAAAGTTCACTGTAGTCTCGATGGACAGGAGGGCAGGGTAAATACATATTTTCACACAGTCTTACACTTTCCTTGTGGGTTTCACAGCCATGTATATAAATGGAAGTTCAGTCTAATCTGTCGTCACTCTTGGTTTATGCACCAATGAGCAATCCTGAAGGATAAGTTTGATAAAGCCAGATTGTTTGTCTATCTTTCAATGCGAGAAAACATTCTATGATAATATATGATATTTGGAGTTCAAGTAGGAGTACTTTTCTAAAGAAAATTAGAGCTGAAATAAAGCTAGCTTATGATTTATTTTTGTTGTATTTTTTTTGTATGGTATGTAAAAGAATGAATGGTTAATGTTGTTAAATAATTACTCTTTTCTTTTCTTTTGTAGGTTGTCTTAGTCTTCGCTCTTAGTATTGGTGCTCTTGTAATATACTTCATAGATTCATCAAAGTGAGTATTTGAGTACATTTTCCTTTCTCTCCTTTCCTGCAGCAATTATACATCTTTAAATTTCTCCATTCATCTACTTCAAATCAGTGCTTGTTCTCATCGCCGGAGTGCAAAGAACTTTGTAATAGCACAGGTTCTACAAAATAACTCAAGAATGGGAAAAAAAATACTACATAAACTAAATTGAACACAGTCACATTGGATCTGTAAAATGCAGAGGAAAACTACTTTTGTATATTGAGATTATGCATACTATTGCAAAATTACAGTTTTTATATTAATTATGCTGTGTAGAATCTTTCAAAATCAAGACTAGGATAAGAAATACAGGCTGAAAATGCTTGTCAAAAAATTTCAGTTTGCAGGAGGAAAAAAAGCATCTTGGGAGACTGACAGGAAGACTTTTGAAAACCTCAGCATGGATTAGACAGTACGAGCATAATATATCTTGCATATCTGCATTTCCAAATTCTCTGTGTGATAGGTTTCTACCAAGATAAAGTCAACTTCTAACAGTCTGCAAAGCATCTCAGTATTTTTTAGATTTACTCCGATGTTATCATGCAATGTTGTGGTTTTGGCCAGGCAATGGAAAGTTTCATCAGGGTGTGTGGTGGTTTGGTACAAACCAGGGTAACTCAGACTATATTCTGATACCATTCATACTCCACCCTTGTTTTCACATCGGGCTGGACACTGTCTGTGTTGTAACAGGCAGATTGGTAGCCTAACACAGAAGAAACAAATAAAAAGGGACTTAAAAAAACATTCTTCCTAGAATGTAATTCTTTTGGGAGAGTGTTATTCTGAAGTATCAATAGCAATTTAAATATCTGTGATGACGTTCTTACTGTTTTTCTCTGAACTAGTTTAAGGCTTTCCAATAATGCAGCAGTTAAGATTCCAAAGTCAGTCCATGTGAGCCTGCCTAGCTGTCTGTAATGGTAGTAGTAATGTTCTGAAACAGTCATTCTGTGACTCAGAAAATCAGACATTCAGCTGTTGACATCTGTGCATTCTGATACTTAGGAAGGTGGTGGCACCAGCAAAAAGCATTCTTGGATACACGGGTGCCAGCTCTGTATTGTGTCAAGCATAATGCAAATAACTCAGGTAGAGATTTTCTTTGTGGAGAGGAGCCAAGTGGTGGGAAAACTCAATCTTGAGTTCCTGGAAGTGAGGACAGTTGGTTTTCCTGCTTAACATTGCAATGAATGTTTTCATTAATTTTAGCCGTTTTTCCTTAATATGTCACCGTTGAAGTACGTAAGGTGCTGCCTTTCTGAAGACCTTTGTAAAACTTTTTAAAGCACAATGGCAAATCTTCTGGATGCCTGATATTTCCAGGTCGAAAGTGTGGAATAGATTAAAACAGGTTTCCACTTGTTTCGCTTTCAGATCAACTACAGCTATATGTCGGTGTAATTGTCTTTTGTAAGACTAATGAATTACATAATGAATTTTAGGCACTGCATTCTCGAGTCTTTGATTGTCTTCCTCAAGGAGAGCAAAGCTGACAGCATGGGAGAGTCTCTGGGACACTTGAGCTTTCTTTGGGCCACCTAATCCATGTACTGCTACTAGTTTATTGACTGCTTGGTCAACAAGTGTTTTAACTGGGCATTTCTCTTGGTTTTCAGTCAACATTTAATTCGTGCTGTAGTTTAAATTCAGGAACCTGAAGTTAACATACTATACTTTCACACTTTTTCTTTGGTTTCTCCTTCTTTCTCCTTTCTTACCCTCCTTTACTTCCACACACACATATTGGTCTTTTCTGGTTTTTTTTTGTAAATGCTCACTAGGAGATTAATTTATTTTAGAAACACCCCAGATATATACCTGAAGGGAAAAATTCTGCTTTATTTTATTCTGCTGACCTGACACCCATTTCAGCAATGCAGAATCAAATATAGTGATATATCAGTCTGTTTGAGATCCACAAGTGCATGCCTGGAAAAAGTCATTCCTTTGAGAATTTGGTCAAACAGGAAATAATGAAGGTAGGGTGAGAGGAATACTTGTGATATCCTCAACAAAGCAGCTGGAACAACAGGGACTACAGCTTGACCAGGATCAGTGCAGATTAATGGGCTCTAGTGCTCCCACCAGAGAGATGGTGACATGCACCAGGATGTGCTTTCCCTTAGCAATGCATTCTGGAGCTGATCTGTTCTGCCTGGGCCATGCACTCTCACCTGTTACTGGTTCTTGTGTGTAGAGTTAGAAAAATTGTGTCTCCAGTCCAAAGCTGAAGAGTGCTAGTGTGAGCAGTCGTCTGATAGATCTTGCCAGTGATCTATTCATCCAAGACCCTTAATCTATCAATAGATTTATAGATGCAGTGACACGTGTGTCCGCAAAGGAATCCTGCATGACTTCATACCGAAGGTGCGTCAAGAAAGATGAGGAAAACAACGCTATTTCATTAGATACTGAAGGGGAGAGTGAAAAGACCACAGTTTTGTCAAGCAAGCTTGTGTCATGATCAATTGTAGTATGAAGGCTGAATTGAAGTACGAAGGTTGTCACAGCTGTGAGAGGAGGGGAAACTAAGAGCATTTTTATGCCACTCAGTTCATCACTCTGACAGACACTCTGCCAGAGTAGTACCAGATGAAATGGCACATCCAGTGCAATGCTGTTTGGAGAGATCTGAGCTCAGAAAATGGTGCGGTTTCAACATCCTCCATACCAGTTAGTCCTACATCTCAGCAGAGCCAATTAAATAGCTTTGTGTTGCTATGAAGTATTTCTGTACTGATTCTGTTTCTGGAAATTTCGGATTCTGTACCATACTTCATCACAAAATATGGACACAATTATGATCATATGCATCTGCTTTGTGCATTTTGCAGATGTGTCTATTTTAGACTTTCCTTCAAGCATTATGTGTTTTTAACTATCAGAAAATGCCCTACATATTCTTCACATTTCCATACCCCTTTCATCAGCGGTGTGATTAGAGACAGAGCACAAATAAATGCTTTCAGCCACCACAAACTATTAATCAAATAATTTTATAAAGAAAATGGCAACATCTTTAAGTGTTAAGCCACCTTGTCATGGTTGCAACTTCATTGCTGACATTCTGACTACTGCATCATTATTCTTTCTTTGGTCCAACTTCTCTTACATATATAAAGTATCCACATACATATCTGACTGCATATAAGTTCACTCTTAAAAACACATTAATTGTATTTTTGTGTTTTATTTTTGATGTGGATGACTTTTTGAAAGAATTGTGATTCTCTCCAGGAAAACAGTTTTCTTGTGCTTCTTCTGTTCCCTGTAGTACCTTTGAGTTCATTTTTTTGGTCTTGTCTTTATTATTTAGTGAAGCAAATTTTTCTCACCTATGCTAAAAGTTAGACTTTATGATTCCAACCTAGGTGATTTTGTCTACTTGTTAGGTAGCAATATTAGCTGGAAACATGTCAGAGATCCTATACTAGAAATGGCTTAACAAAACAATGCAACATGAAAAGTCTGTTTTCTTGTTTTGGAGGATTCACGCTGGTTTCTTGCCATTGCACGGGAATAAATTAGGAAAGATGCATTGGAAATCTGTATTCTGTTTGAGGAGTTTCCTGTGTGACAGTACAAGGAGAAAAGTGTCATTCATTGCCAAATTCTCTTAGAAAGTTTTACGAGAAAAAATTTTTTTTTTCCCTAAAAGCAGCTCTTTGTTTCAAGTCCTTATGAACTCTCTTTTTTTTGTGGGAACATTTGAGGATAAGTTGTGATAGTGTACCGTGTTTGACTTTCCTGCTTGTTTGCTACTGCTTCTCTTTTGTCTTCTGAAAGACATTTGATCTTGCTCAGCAAAATGTTCTACAGAAATACTGCAAGCCTGGTGAGGACGATTTATTTAAATTTATTACAGATAACAGTGTCATAGCCCAGGAGAATTCACATCTTTTTCATTTGTTTAGGCTATGGTACCCCTTTTACAGACATGTATGAGGTATGAAGTTTATCCGAATAGTTCAGCAAGTCTGTGTAAACATAAACACTCAAGTGTTTTTAGATACCAATCTCATTTTCATTACAAATCATTAAGTTTTTCCATACTAACTGGAATAATCTGCAGAACATTTTAGTGACTCTTTCTCAGTTTCGTGGCCCTTCAAGGAAACAACAATTTTAATTTCATTTGTAAATCAACTGTTCAATGCTGCTACATCTGAATTTTGAGTGGATCTCCTTGGTTTGATGTATAAAAAAGATGAAAGTGGGTCTAAGAGGATCAGAAATCAGTTCATAGAAAAAGTTCGGTTTGAGCTTTGTTTTTATTGTAGTTTTCAGGTTACAGTTTGCTCTTCTGAATGTATTACTTCTTTTCAATTTGCAGGACTTACAAAAGTAAAAGATGGATAATTTGGGTTTTTTCTCAAGTAACCAGTTTTAGAGCTATGGTATATCATTTTGCTGAGGATATCCTGTGCAGTTCAGGGTTCTGTACTCTGAAGTATGTATTTACCAGTATTTTGAGTGTGTACAGATTTTACATAGCCTCTCAGTCTTCATATTTGAGGAGTTAAGTAAGCAGGACTTAACTAGTACTAAGCTTTGTTTCAAGCCTTCCTGCTATAGTGAAATTCACCCATGCAAAAATATTTTAATTATGTTTATAAAGTTCTGCTTTGTCTGAGTACACTCATTAACCCACTCCAAGTGGCTACTGGAGCATTCTTTCATACTAAGTATACATTGGAGTTTATATAGATACATATTTTTATGATGCGTGGCTAAGAGATGTAGAAGTTGACTTAAAATTCTGGGATCTGGTTCAAGGAAATGCTGTTAGATTGTTTACCATTGCTGAAATTGCTAAAAATACAATGGTCTGTATCTTGGCAAGTTGATTAAAACAGTATTGTTCCCTTCATTCTTGGGAGGGAAATCCCTCACAGTACCTTGCAGCTGGTGGCCTTGTACAATTTTAATATTTTGCTAATTTTAATTTTGTTAACACTGTATCAGTTTCTGGTCGTTTCTGTGAGTTGATAAATTTTATTCCATGCTGAAGTAAATCCAGTTATATGTTTTCTTTCCACCTCTTTTTTACAAAAAAAGGGAAAAATAAACTTTTAATTCCCCTTAGTTTTATTAACTGCTCACTTGTCAAATGGAGTGATAGGTGTAATTTTCTGATTTAAAGAAAATTTAGCTTAAATATGTAAGTGAATTTCTTGAGTGTTTATTTTCAAGTCACTTGGTTTTTTACTATTATAACAGAACTATAACTTCAGTTGTTCCTACTGCTGATTCGCAGCAAATCAGAAAATCTGTGGTTCATAAAGCCTCAGTCAACACCCTTTAAACTAATACATCATTAAATAAGATTTTTGGTCATAAGTATTTTAATTTTATCTTTACTGTGTTTGTAATAAGTACTGAGTGTACACCATTATTGCTTTAATTCAGAAGTGGTTTCCAGAAGAAAGCCTTATTTGTGACAATGAACTTTAATTTTCTTAATTGCTCTGCAAATTTTCTGGGAAGGTCTCCACAGCTAAGATTCATTGCTTTCATTAGCATGCTACAGTTGAAGCCAGGTGGGTGTGCAGCTCAATGCATGGCCTCTGCAGGCAACTGAATACCAGAATGATTGAAGGTTTCTGTTAGGCACAGATGGTGTTAATTATGAGTAAAATCCAGCAACAGCAGTAATATGATTATTATAAGGCAAAAACCAAAAGAAACAAGCCACAGTGGAGGGAAAAAACCACCTGGCAATGATTGTCCATGTGTTACTATGCACTTGGCTCTCTAGGACAAAGGGAATAGGTATGATTGTATGTCTCCTGGTTTTGTTGTTAGACATTGTCCCTTGACCACCAGTCATTTTAGGAGTTATGTTGAATTATTTAAAAATCTGAATGTAGTGAGGCATACTGAAAAATTAGATGCGTGATTTATGTACTAACCATCTCTTAGCTTAGTGCTTGCATTCATTCACATGTTCAGAGAGCTTGAGTTTGGCAAATTATATGCAGATAAAATTTGTAAAATACTACCTGAACAACTCTTCCAATCTATTTAGGAGTATATAATAATGAATAAAGGTAATTCCTCTGTATTATGTGTTTATTGCGTTAATGAAATAACATTGGATTACACTGATTTTCGCTAGTGGTACAGAATCTCTGGTTAGGCAATAGGGAAATGTTCTGAGTTCTCTAGACAAACCACTGTAATGAAGTTTCTGTTAATCAATGCCAGTAGTTTATGTTTGCTAAATGGCGAAGAATGAATTGTTGCAAATGAATTAAATGAGAAATACTGTGAATGAGTTTCAGATAAAATGGCAAACAAAAATAGATTTCCTTCCATAATAATTGACAAATCAAGCTCTGGGGAAATTTTTGTGTACTGTTTTTATCCCTTGGTGTTATACAGAAATTCTTAGTAATTGTAATGCACAACCTTGATGATGCAATAAATTCCAATGGCTTTCATTTTCTGAAGTGTTAGGCCTTGTACAAGATCTCAGTAACTGTAATTTCCTCTTGGCCTGTCATTGAGTATGCCTGAGTAGAGTTTGGCTCTGTTTTCTTTATATCTGAAGGAGGGTCCATCAGGTATTTATAGATGTTGATAAGATTGTTTGAGCCTTATCTTTGTCAGACAAAACAGTCCCTCAGTACTCTCTCAGCCTACCTTATATGACAGGAGTCCAGTCCCTTAACATCTTTGTGCCTTTCACTGGTCTCAGTCCTCTATGTCTGTGTCTCCATGCTGCAGACACATTTCCTAATGCAGCCTGGAAAATGCTGCTGACCTTCTTTACTGCAAGGGCCCATGGATGGCTTATAGTGAACTTCTAGACTCAGGTCATTTTCTGCAAAGCTGCTTTCCAGCTGCAGCCAGTCGCATGCTATGCTAAGGAATCACTTAAGTTCAAGTTTGTATAATTTTATTATTCCAAAAATAAGTCGGTAATCTGAAATAGCAAGACTTTGTACGTGCAGCGATATTTACTGACTTTATTTGTATTAAAATGTTGCTAGATAGGCCTCTAAGTAAATATCTGTCACTTAAATTAATGTGTTTATACTGAGCATAGCAGGCTTAAGAGTTCGATCATCAAATAGCTAAGTCCTCACTTTTTCATGAGCCAGTTCTTATATGGTTTAAATTTTTGTCATCTCTTAGACAAATTAGAGTATGGTATTTCAGGAATCAGATCCTTCTTTTTTAAGGGCTAGATGAAATGTACTCTTTTTTTTTTAAACATTTGGCCATTAGTTTTTCCTTTTACAGTTTCTAGTGAATTGACAGAAATTTGATTTCAGTATAGGCAAAAATCTGTATCACTGGCACATTTTTAAGACAGCACTTTTTAGGAGAGCAAGACATGCTGCTTTCTCAAGTTTCTCTCTTTGAAGAATGAATGGAGGAAATTCATTGAAACTGGAGGTCGGACTTATGTGTGGTCTAATTTGGGTAGCTTGTTATCTATATTTGCATCACAAGGCTTTTTCAAAGAAGCAGAATTTTACACTAAAATATCACACCCTGGGGTGTAGGGAGGGCAGACATGGCACTGTTCCAGTATGTAAGTGGAATGGTACTCGAAGGTCATTCTCTATAGTGTTTGGAGAAATGATAAAGTCTATATAATTTACAACTTTGCAGGTTTAGTTTGGAACTTAAGGGAAGTTTGCTAGCTGTCATAGTGGTGAAATATAGGAAAAGATAATCATAGGATGATTGTGAAATTTCCTGCATCACTGGTATCTCACTTGGACAAGTTATACTTGGTGGTATTTTGGTTGGTAGGATGTTGGTGTATCTGATTATTATGTCTTGTGCAATGTAAAGCTGACTGTGTGGCCTGAGAGACTCAAAGGAAATGAAGACCACATTGTTGCTCTGAAGATCTATGCCTGCAGAGTTGCAAGGGTGTCTGTAGGATTTCAATCTTACAGCAGTGTTTTTTTTGCCTAAAAATGCCATTTGTAAAAAGTGAACGTTTAACACCTTCATCTTTTGTAACATGGTTTCTTATTTATTATTATAAACTCAGAGACTCTCAGAAGACTGAAATGGATCTAAGCCCAAGGAAAATGTGTGTGATCCTTTCTGGCCCAGGGCAAACTCTGTTTTCATAACATGTTGCTATGCAATTCAAGGTCACGATTACTTAGATAAGACTTTGGTCATTTAGTGTGGCTGATTGGTGAGTTTGTTTTGGGGTTTTTTTAGATCTGGAGACTGTGTGGAGACATATAGGAATGTTTCTGGGAATTTGATGTTAGATGTTAGCATTTTATTTCTTGTCTGAAAATGAATAACAAATCAAGCAAGTATGTAATTCTTTTTCCCCCGCTGTGTTGCGAGTCCATTCTGACACCTTATGACAAATGGCATTCATGGCAAGTGAGTTGACTGGTTGTTCTGGAGCTGTTCGCAATAAATAAATTTAACCATGTTCGTTTGCACATCGATGTTATAATATACTTTTGAGTCTAATTCTTTTCTCTCTGCTGAAGGGTGGTTTGGTTTTGTGTTCTGTTATGCTTCATGTGGGATACCTGAGCTCCTTCAAGGGATGGGGGCAAGGCAGGGGCTTGACAAAGGCTGTAGGAGATTGTTGCCTCACCTGACAGTTTTTCTCCAAGCAAGTGACCATTGTTAAAGGACACATAAACACTGACTAATATTCAACCCTCCTATGTGCCAAACTGCATCTTTCTTTTCCAATGAATTGTTTCTGCTTTTGTGTACTGAAAAATCCAAAGGCGTTGGGTTAAACATCAGGCTGAAAAAGAACTGCAAATTGACAGCTGCTTCTAGTTGATTCCTGGCAGTCTTCATTGATTTTTAGTTCTGTTTTGGGAAGATTGTCCCCGTCTGCTCTAAATTCCATTAGCTTTTGTAGGGCAGGCTCTCAAAGTTTGATTTGCGCAAGAGTAAGGTCTTTCACCTGAAGGTTCACGGCAGATGTCAGGCATAATCAGGCATGTTTAGAAAACCATACTTCTAAATTATGTTTTAAGTTCTGAAGTTTATCCTCTGTTGCCCTGCTTGCATAAATCTTGCATTAGTTTTGATACCATATGCAGTTCATCTCTCTGCATGAACTGAAGTTTCTGAGTCCAGTGAAACCAGAGTGTTAAAAGTTCTCTCTGTTATCTAAAAAACTCCAGAGCCGGTGTACTTTTTAAAATTCTACCCGTGACTATGGATAAAAAATGATTGTAATAGAACATCTCAGTTTCTCGTTCCTGTGGTTTGCTAGTCTTTTAAATTTATTTTGAAAATTATATTAAATAGTTGTGTTGCAGCACTACATGTTATGCAGTATCTGAAGCACAGACTTACTTGGTGGCATGAATTACAATTTACTAATTATTGTTGTCTCTGAATAATGATTCACTGTCTATAGAGCATCAATAAAATAAGCTTATTGACATCATTATGCTTACATACACATTCTTTGCATAAGGACTTGGATCTGACTTCAGAGATATGGATAAAAATATTTAAATTAGCATTTATTTGCTTAGATTTAAAAGCTTAGATTCTGGTAACTTTCAGTGGAAACAAGTTCTCAGGAAACCTGCCCTGTGTTGGTTTTCACCTACACAATAATTTGAAGGTCAGTTTGTGTAATGAAACTGTATAGATCACATTTATGGCCTGCTCAGTTTCACTTCTCTGTTTTCATAAACTCATATTGTGCTACTGGATGTGTTTCCAGTATTGCTACGGGAACATATTCTTAAATTACAATTCAAATTCTTTCAACACCCACACCAGTATATAACTGGTATACAGGTTAGAGCCTTTCTTTAGTTTTTGTTCTTTTCCTCTTTCCAAATGAATGTCTGCCTTTTTTGTTTCATCCCAAAGCATCTGATAATGCATCTGCAAATATTTTGTCCCATGCTTTCTTTCCCTGTAGACAGATGAGTTGTGCACACTGAGCTACAAGCATTCTTCCTTAGCATTGGACAAATTCACAAATCTATATAATATAAAAGAGGAGATAACTCAGCCGAGGTTTTAAAAATTCCAGATACCATATAGCTGTTATCAAAAAATGGCTTGCATAGAAGATTGCTTTTTGGAGTGGAGTTGAACATGTAATCATTGCTTTACCCCTCTGCTTTTTAAGCTACAGATACAAATAAAGATGTGACCTCTTTTTCTTCTTTTTTCCTCCCTTTTCTCATGACAGCTTGACAATTTGTAGCTTTTGGGACACCCCAGTAGTTGATGAGTCATTTCTGCTTAAAAATAGAATTCCTTGCAGCAAGGACACCCATTCCACTTTTGACGCATGTGTCATTTCTGACAGAGTCACAGGGCCAGCTGTGCCATGTTAATTAAGCAACCAGGAGGAAAAGAGCTCACTCTCTTCAGTAAATACCAGAGCTGTAATCCAGCAATACTGAAAAAAAGAAAAGGGAAATCCCCTATACATGAACAGGAATACCTGCAGGCTTTCCTCCCTTCTTTGTACTTTATGAACATTTTGAGTCTTTTATAGCTCCCCGGTGCAATGTAACAAACATCACTATCCCACCTTTCTTCTGTGCCAACTCCCATCCTTTTTTTTTTTTTTTTTAAATCCTTGAAGACCTAACAGAACACCAGCTTCACAAAGGGAATTGTAAGGTCTAATTACTGTGTACAGAAGAAAAATTGTAATGGAGCATTACAATATTGTTATCCTTTTATTTGTGAGGCACAGAAGTAGTGCTGCACGAGAAGAGTGATAAGCGGTCAGCTGTGTTCAGCACCAGGTACATGTGATAGAGTGCCCTATACCAGCCTCAATAGGAGAAAGGATTAAATACAAATGTGGTTAATATTAAAATGGCAATTTGCGGCATTGTAGAAGATCTTGATCACTTTAACATAAGGTTTTTTATTACTCTTATCAAATCTAGTGCAATTACAGGCAGTGGAGCAGGCTGTTCTTTAGTGAGGTTTTTAGCTTGTGGCATATTTATTTGTCTGGTACTTAAGGCAGTTATTTGGCCTCGAAACTGGGGGCCAGCCCCTTGAGCAGAACAATTTTATGATGCATAAAACCATATTGCTGCAGTGGTTTTTCTTTGAGATTTGCAGATTGTTTTTCTCACAGGTTCTGTGCTTCGATAAGCATTAGAAATTGTGGATTTTATGCAGGCTGGTTTCTTTGCAACATCCATAAAGTAATCTTTTTTTACAATTCAGGAAATGAGGAAATGGCATGAGTTTGCTGGAGACTGTGATACCTGTAAGATTGATTAAGAAATATAAGTCTGATGCTATAGCCCTAAAAGATACTGCATCAGCCATATGTGTTGTTCTTGTTAGCATTTTGGATCTAGTATTTTCTCAAAACAAAGGAATTTTCTATTTTCATGTAATTATTTAAATTTGTCTTAATTATACTCCATCTCTGCTGAAAAAGATAATTTTTCAACTAAGGTGGCTCAGTTTATATCTCTTCCTATGAAAAAATGGAATTATAGGAATAACATTATATGGAATATATGGTTTTTTTTTTGATATTTCTATATTTATCCTGTTAAACAGTCAGTTCTAAGTAAAAGGTGACTTAATGCATCTAAACTCAGGTAACTGATGGTTATTAGTTTGCTATTCAGAGTCATATTAGTCACAACACTCATGGGTGAGTTAGATTTTAAAAAATAGAAGAAGATACTGATGTCAACAGTTGGTATACTATTATTTACAGAATATCCATTCATCACTGCAAATAATCCTTCTGAGTAATACTAATACCTAAATTCTCACAGAGCTCTTTGATAACTTAATTTTAAGCTCAAAATTTTCCTACCTTACATTTGAAATTTAGTTTCGATGACTTACATTATGTTGATACAATGAAATCCGATTGAGAGATAGGACTCATAAACTTGAATTGAAGTCAATAAATAAAAAAATTAGTATTCTTCCTATCAGCCAGATTATCAGTCACCGTATAAAGTTATATTACACTTTTACAGAATTACACTTTTCCTGTAGATCTGAAGTGTTGCAAACATTTTGTGTAAAACTAAGGGAGTAGAATAAAAGCAAAAATAGAAAAGACTGAAAGCAGTTTCAGGATTATCTGGGTTTGCCTTAACTAAATTGCAACTGGGTACCAGGGATATTCTTTGAACTGTGAATGCTAAATGAAGGAAACATCAGTTGAAATGGATTCTATTGCTTATTGATTTTGGACATTTTATAGAGATGAAATAAAGCTAAAAATTAAATTCCTCCTTGAACCACTATTGGTGATTACTTATCTATTATAAAACTAGGACATATTTCACTTTTTAAATTTAATTCTTAGATGCATATGAAGACATTATGATATCTTAGGTTAAGGATTTCTTAAATAGTTTATTTTTTTAATTACTGTAGTTGTAGACTGGGGAAAAGGCTAAATGAGATTGTGAAATACCACTGGTGTTGGAATTTAAGCCAAAGGGCCTATTGTGGTAATTTTGTCCTATTTCTTAATATAGCAGCTGATACAGTATTTTGCTTTCAACAAATAACTTCTGATCAGAAAGATATTTAGACTTCATTTTAAAGATGTGATGTGATACAAAGTTTTCCATTTGTCTGGAGAACTAATGGCAGTAGTTAACTGACCTTGCTTTTAAAAATGTGTGTTAGCTTTCAATCTAAGTATTTGGTTTCATCTTCCATTTACCTCTTTTTTTTTCCCCGTTAGTAATCTTTCCACTAAAGTTTCGTAGAGATGTTTCTAGCCATGTGAAAATGCCCCTTTTTTGTATTAATTGAATAAGCTCATTTTCATTTTTTTAAAATAGTACAAGGTTTTAGACTGAACCATGCTAGCAGATTTTTTTTTTTTTCCTGAACTCTTTAGTATTTCTATTTTATATCTGACATTTCAGTTCAAGTATTTTGCAGTCCATATTGGATACTTCTGGACATTAAATTTTCAGTGATTTTTGAGTGCTTCATTTCAACGAATATGTGCATTTTCTTATTCTCCTCTGGTTAATTATGAAAAGCAGGATAGCTATTTATGAAAGGCAAAATTAATGTAATGCTCTCTGTTTTTACTGCTGCCCATTTAGCCAATGCAAAAATAATATCATGCTATTAGTCATGAAGAAAACTTTTCCTTCAGTTCGCGTTGTAGAAGCTGTGTCTGACGTGAACTGATGCCCAGAATTTAATTTCTTTCCAACTGGTGAAACCTGTCTTCAGCGATAGCTGTATTCATGCTCACTTATTATATGTGCTGGTTAGCATATATTGCATAATACTGTATTTTTGTGTGTCTGTATAGAAATAACCACTCTGAAAATGAGTTCATAAAACTCAGATCTGAATAGTCTGTGCACATGGATCAGCACAGTACTTCACTGTAGTGGCTCATATATTCTCTTTGTTCTCCTGGTTTGTCTCACAGCTCCTGTGATGTACAGAATATTAAGAAAAAGTCTTTGATGAATAGAACAGAAAAATGTGTGTTTCTGTTTCTTCTGGGCATTTTCACAGCAGTAGCATTAGTTTATTACTGCTTGTAAAAGCCTGTAAATAAAAAGGATAAAAGGATAAAATAAATCCAAATTTTGGGGTTGAAATCTATAACAGAAATGCATATGACATAATTTTTTCTAAATAATTACATTTTCCAGTCTGTTTTGAGAAATACTTTTTCCATCTGCATTTTATTAGTGTTTCAGTGCTACCATACCTACCTCAAAACTGTATCACTGCATTAAAAAAATTCTTTAACTCCATTTCAAAGCCCACTAATCCTACACATCTTTGTTTAAAATATTAGGTTGATGGAAAGCAGATACAACTACCTCCCTCCTCCTTAAGGCATTCAGTAGTTTAAATGGAATATAGACTCATTGCCATTTATGTCCTGGAAAATATATCCTGTCACTGTTCACAACCCTGTGTCTTAGCAACAGTGTTTAGAGAAAAAAAAAACACCAACAAGCAAAAACCCACCCCCCAAAAACGAACCCACACAGCAAAAGTTTTCCAAACAATATGGTTTATATTCACTGGTCTACATCCCATATTATATTCAGTGATGACTTGTGTAAAAGAGGAAAACCTATTCTCTGTGTCTTAGTTTCTGTAAAGCTTACAGTGAGACTTACTCATTTCTATAGTTTGATGTTGCTGGATGAAATACACAACATAGAAAAAGGTATGCAGCAATTAGGAAATTAATTTATATCAATACAGAAATAATCGTGTTTTGGGGTTTTTTATTATGTTTAGATTAAAAACGAGAACAACAATGAAAAAAATATCACTGGAACATCTTGATGTGAGTCAGTGAAGCCAAAGTTCCCTTCCTTTTGTTACTCAGGCACTAGTAAGGCTGGGACTTCCCAAGGAACTATAGGGAGAGTCTGCTTTATATTCCTCCTCGTGACACTGCATGCATATCAGGCATCACTTCCTTGTTTGTTGTTGTTGTTGGGTTTTTTTAAATTTTAAAATTTTTTTTATTTTAATTTTGGTTGTGAAACTTTCCTTAATTTTTGTCACTAAGAAAAAGAAGTATAAACGTATTTCAGATCTTGCTGTGAGTACTATGCAGTAACACAGCACCGTCCAGCACTAGTTATTGTCATGTGAAATATTGCATTACAAACAATAATCACAGAATCTCAGACTGTGCTGAGTTGGAAGGGACCCATAAAGATCATCAAGTCCAATGCCTGGCCCTGCACAGAATCATCCCCAAGAGTCACACCGTGTGCCTGAGAGCATTGCCCAAACACTGCTTGAACTCTGCCAGGCTGGTGCTGTGACCACTTCCCTGGGGAGCTGTTCCAGTGCCCAACCACCCTCTGGGTGAAGAACCATTTCCTGATATCCAACCTAAACCTCCCCTGACTCAGATTCAGGCCATTCCCTCGGGTCCTGTCACTGTCACCACAGAGCAGAGATCAGGGCCTGCCCCTCCTCTTCCCTCATGAGGCAGCTGTACCTGCAGTGAGGTCTCCTCTGTCTCGTCTTCTCCAGGCTGAACAGCCTGAGTGACCTTGGCCACTTCTCACATGTCTTCCTCTCAAGACCCTTCACCCCCTTCATTACCCTCCTTTGGACTTTTTCTGATAGCTTGATACCTTTCTTATATTGCAGCATATGATACAGTAGGAAGCTGGACAGAAAAAAGATTTTTCTGATCTCTTGAAGAGTGGCTTGAGAGAAATGTCTGTGACAAACATGTATTTCCTGAAAAACTGTAACGTTTATTGGTCTCTGCCAGATGTTGCACTGTGTCTCCCATCTTCCCCTTTATGCAGCCATTTGGTTGCACTTCATATTTCTTTGTCAAAATTAGTAATTTGGACATAATTTTGGTGGGATTTGTTTTCTCTTTCTGAGATTTCATTCCTAGTCATCCTCTTCTCTCTGCCTCTGATGCTTTAGAATTAGTCACATAAGTCTGTGACCTTGATTATCCAAAGCTTCTTGGTTTTTGAAAAATGAGTAACGACTACTTCTTTTTTTCTATCAAATAACAAGAGACATAAGTTTTCCTGGGTCCAGCAATGTCAGGCATGTGTCACCTGCAAAACTAATTAGCTAAAATAAAAATTTAGGTAATCTACAACAGATTGACTTTCTGTAAAGATATAGTTTATATGAGGTACATTGATAAGAAGAGTGAATAAGAACCTCATCAAAGTCATATCTATCCCCAAATACAGCCATCACCTATGTATTTACTTATAGCTTTTAACTGTCTTCTGTGGCTGCTGGCTGATGCATTGGTCTGTGCAAAAGAGGGAAGATGCCATTTCCTGAAGGTGAGCTTCCTAGGACAGTTGAAAAGTTAGGGCAGTTCAGTGTCCCGAGTGGGTCCCAAAAGAACAGCTCTCATTCAATTAGCCACTCAACAGCATTTAGTTAGATCCTTATTCCATGAAATATTTTTTCACTCATTTTAATTCTAAATTGTGGCAAATTGTAACTACACCAAGCAAAATATTTTGAAGATATTCGAATTCTGATTTTGGTCCATGTCTTCCTAGAGTACCATAAATGTGAATAGATTTGCACTATGATAAATGTGGGAGCAAGGTGTATAATTTAAAATTTGAGAGTAAGCAACATTTCTAGTTCTTCCTTCCTAATTTTTTTATCAAGCTTCAGATATTTTCCACTTTATAAAGGATATCCTGTCAGTTACAATTTATTTTTATGGAAATTGCTGCTTTTTCACTTGTTCTCAGTGCAGTTCATATTCATGTCACTCATGATACCAATTTTTCCAAAGTTAAATAAATTGGCAGATTGTGATACAAGTTTAGAAGGCATAGTAATAACTTGTTGGACGAAAAGATAAACATCATGGTTTTATTATGAGATTTAGTATGAGATTGTAGCATTCCCAAAAAAATTATTAAAAGAGGTAATGTTGCTGTTATTTGTTATCACTAAACAAAGAGCTTAAGAAGCATTTGGAGTGTTGGGATAATTTACGTTGTTAAGGATACCTTATACAGAAAATATAGGTTGATTTTTAAAATTTTTTCTTTTTTTCTTCGGTGGAAATTATCTTCTAAAGGAAATAAAAAAATAATTGTTTCTAAAATGAGCAGCTCATCTTAATTGACTAAAACCAATGAAAATGAGCATGCCAGGAAATGTAGAGAAAGACAGGGAGTGATTCTTCCCACTATAAAATATCTATGTTTGATTTCTGGGGGCATTACTGTATGAACTTCCTCTTTTGGCAAAGGAAAAAATTATCTTGCCAAGTCTAAAATGCCTGTTGAGATTTCAGGGCTTGCAGATGACTCAAAAAAAAAAAAAAAGAAAAAGAAAAAAGAATCTGTAGCAAAAGTAATTTTGGAATGTTGAAGATGGGAGAAAGAGGAGTAGTCTTAAAGCTGTGGGTTGTATGTAGTTGATCTGGCTTGTTTTTGTGTTCGCGTCATTGCTTATTAGCTTTATTGTGCTTATGTGGGAGTAAATCTGTTAGTATAGTTTATAAACCCTATAATTTTAGAGAGGTGATTTTTTTTTTTGAAGTGTATTATTATCCTTATACTGAATTTGTTTATGTCCTCTTAATAGTAATTAGTGTGCCTATAGGGAAGTAGGTATGCCTGGGAGAGAATGAAAAGTAATAAATTGGAGCTAGTAATGAGCCAGAATATAAACTGAAGTGGAGGTCTGGTCTTTTTCTGTAAGCATTTGATTTCTTGATGAAAAATTAGGAGCCAGAATATCTAGTGGAACTACCATGCTGGACAAAATTTTAAAGTTTTAAAGTTAAATTTTAATAACTATGTCTAGTGATCTGTTTGCATGTACAGATACTGTTTGACAAGTAGGTGACTACGTTTAGTGTTTCACTGGAAAAATGAAATCAACGTAATTTATTGTCAATGTATGATTGGTAATTTCGTACTGAAAAAGCCCGCAGATTTAGTTTGCTTCATTTTCTTAACTGAATACATGTAAATATGTATATAAATAAAGCTTATGTGTAAGATAAAATGAGCCACTTCCTGAAGTTCTAAAAATTTTTCTTGTTAGATGCAGGTATCTAGTATCTGTTTTCGTAATTTAAAATTTTTCCATCTTTGGTAGGCAGGTTACAGTTGTTTCATTTTTTAACAGCAGTTTGATTTTTAAGTCATATTTATGGTTGACTGTCAAACCAGGTATATAGGATTTTTACTTCTAAGGATTGTATTGGGTTTTGTTTAGCATACACAGTTTCATGAATCAAATGTTTGATTTTCTCTCAATGTTCGCATTCAGGTCTGTTTTCATTGAGATGTCCATATATAGTGTTTAGAAGGACTGTAGGCCATCTGATAAAAGCAAAACGTAGTAGGTAAATCAGAGTTCACAGTGTTTTGTTTTTCACAGTCTGTGTCAGAACAGTTACAATTTCTTCTTTGTCCCCTTAAAAACATAACAGAAAACCTGGAAAAGGTGTTGTTTGGGTTTTAAAATTTTTTTTTTCCTGCATAGATTTGAAATGTTGTGTTTGTCTTTTTCAGTTTCTTGATATTATTGCAACTAGCTCTTTGAACAATGTAGTATTCATTTTTCCTATTTACATTTAAAATTGGAGAACACGAGTGGCTAATATCTCTGAATATTTATCTTTGAATGTTCTTATCTTCAGAAATAATTGGTTATATTAAAGTATTATTCCTACTAAAAAACAAAAAATACCATACTGGAATATTTGTGTAAAATGAATGACCCCCAGTGGTCATGTTGTAGATTACCCTCTGTCTTTTACTACTTTTCCTAACAGGAATAGAAATGGAATTATTTTAAATGAGACACCTTTGATAAATGATTTTTATACTAAAGAATTACTTTCAATATGAAAATGGAACAGTCTGTCCTGAAATATGTATTTTAACAGCTGAGGAGACTGCTACATACAGAAGATCATGAGAAGACAGCTCTAGCTGGAAATTGTTCAGATCAGCCCCATGTGTACAAAAGCAAGATCTGCACTCAGTTATATGTAGGCTTTTACCAAATATATTTGTTTCTTCATGTTATTAAGAGACATTAACCAAAGGTTCTTTTAAAACAAAACAAAATGTCATCAGGAGGACCTTGTGGTAATAGGCAAGTAATTTTGATAGCTGCTTATCATAATTAAGTGTTAATATTTTGAATTACAAGATATTATTCCCTTAATTAGTTGTCTGTTAATCACAGACACAGAAGCAAAAATCTTATCTGCAAAACTCCTTCCAGTAATACAAAAGGAATATTTTGTGGTTCTGATTCTGTTCTGATCAATAGGATTTGAAGATTGTTGGCACCTTAGAGGCTCCAATGCTATATACTGCATAAAAAGATCTTTGCTTAGTAGAGATTTTTTTCCCCTAAAGCAAGTTTATTCAATAGGTCTTTAATATCTTATATATGTTATTCTACTTAATGTATCATTCTTTGAAATACAAAATATATATTAATGGTTCTGGTAATATATTTGTGATTCTATTTTTTTTTCTGTTGGGGATTTATATTAAACTAAGACTTTCAGCATATAATACATACTCTCTCTAGATTTGAGTGTATGCATATGAGTGTATGTGTTTAAAATATTATGCATTCTGTAGGTAGTCACTGAACACGAGTAAAGCAAAGAAGATTCACAGCTACTCAGCTCTAAATCAGATTCAGACTTCAGTCAAAAAGAATGATGAGACTCTTTAGGGTGATAACTTGCCCTCCTTTTTCAGATATTAATGAGCCCCATTTGTACTGAATTTCAATTCACATCAGTGCTGAAAGTAGCAATAAGAAAGAATTGCAGGTGAGCAATACAATTTTAAGCAGCAGATCAGATTCTTTAGCAAACCCAGGCTCAATTTTTGATAAAAATGGAAGTGTCATTCATTGCTGCGATTTGCACACTGTCCTTAGGCTGCTTACTCCCACTCATGCCAGCTGCCAGATCTTTTCCAACCCCCACTCAGCGTCTGATGTAGATTTTTACAGCAAATGCTAATGGAGTGAAATAAACCCTATCTGGACCTCAGTGTGATTCAGGAGACTGATATCTGTTAACACAAAAGGAGACCATCTGAACTTCTGGAGTCTGAATCTGAACTCGAACAGCATGGGGAAGGAATCATGATGTAGACATTACATGATCGTTATGTAACTCATAAGGGATTCTCTAACATAAATTCAGTTGGTTCAAAGGCAGTAATGTAGAAGCACATTATAGACAGAAATAAATTCTTTAAATCCGTGTGTCTAAAAATACATTGTAAGGAGAGGTGAAGGTTGAATGGAAAGATCAACAGAAACATGGTAGATAGAACAGAAACAAGCTAAGGCTTAGCTTGTTCTGTATGAGAAGTGCAAAGCTATCAGAGGCCCACATAAACAGAGGGAGGAAGAGCAGAAGTTCAGGCAGTGGTATTCAGAGAAATACATACATCCACAGTTTGACCACAAAGTAGGAGAAGAAACAGTATTTTAAAAGGGAATGCATATAAATAATATTAATCGCAGTTTAAGAGGATTAAGCAGTATATTGCCTGTTAATTTATGTATTGTCAGTAGTGTGACAAGGGAAACGTTATACATCTTTGCGCTACCCCAGAACAGAATAGCAACCCCTCCTCACCAGTTCCTTGTTTACAACTTGAAACTTGTTATTATGACAGGTTAGGAAATCAATGTTAGCTTGACATGCTGATACATAAAGTGAGTTTGTTAAGTACATTTATTTAGGCTCTTTCATGAAGAATGTTTTCTGTCATACAATTTTAGTATTTATTACAGTTACCACAATTCTTTAGGGAGTCCTTTGATTTCAGGTCTTAGAGACACTGTTGAGGTTATAGACATGCTATACCTGTTCTGTACATTAAAGTTATAGTGATTAAGCATGTAATGCAACATTTTTGGGTTCTTCCTAGTCAATTGACCACTGCATAAAGCAAAAATCTGTGCTCCTTTTTCCCTTGAGTGAATTTAAACACAGCTGAAATTAATCAGTTTTTGATGTAAAAACTTTTAACTGATTCTCTTCAATGCTGTCCTTGTCTTTACTAAACTGAATTTACAGTATAGCAAAACTACACAAAACTCATCTATGTTAGTAGTAGCATCAGAAGACAAAAAAATCCTGCCAGACCTACAGTGTTTATGCAAGCTTTGATAAGTGAGCTGTGGTAATTTTCTTTTACTACCCAGAGTTGTTACCATGTCTCTTGGGGCTGCTTAGTGCACCGCAGTGTGCTGCCGCTGCTATAGAAATGCTGAATACCTATTTATAAAAGTGCAGTAATAATTTGTCATCTTCATAAATCTCAATACATATGCGTGATGGATTGGGAGCATCCAGATCCAGAACTGTGATTATGGCTCATCTTTAGTTCTTGGAGTGCTCTGTGCTCTGGCCAAAATCATGGAATGTGACATCAGGCAGGGCAGGACTAATGGCAACTCAAAGGAAGGAGACTGTGCTAGGAAAACATAAAGAGGAGTGGGGAAGGTCTGACCGCCAGTCTTTAGGAGTGCTCAGACACTAAGGATCAGTAGGTATTTTAGAGGAACATTTTGTTCCATGTTTAAAATAGACTTTTATTTTTCGCAGATGATCCATAATATGAAACAAAACCTCCCAAAATGCGGGTTATTGGGAAATTTAACCTTTATAGGCATAATACAGAGGCTGGTTGTTATAAACTGTTTTGCTCAATTATTTAGCTAATTGATTTCTTTGTTTTTCACAAGGTCTTCGCACAGAATTTACAGGAGTACTTGATAAATAGTTTCCTTAGCTGGTAGTTTGCATTAAGTATAAGGTTAGACCTTCTAAAACATGATTTAGAAAAAGAATTAACTGACAGCTTGTGAAGGGAATGGACAGCTATTAAAAAAGTTGATTTAATTTTGGTCTTATGTGACACTGGGAATACTTCACCTTTGATTTCCTTTGAGGTTTTAGGTCAAAAACCAATTGAATTTTGTGGTAGGTTTTTTTCCCCTAAGCTGTCAGAAAGCTACAAGAATTTGCAGGGGTTTGCCAGTTCAGATTATTAAATTGGGATCTCACATTTCAATCAACATAATGTTTCTTACCTGGAGGAGATCCCCTTTTTAACTCTACTTCTTTTTCACATGATAGGCCTTGTCACCCTCATAAAAACCGTAGTAAGTAATGCATAATTTTCTCTTTCTTCATTAGTACTACCAAAAATTTACCATTATGATGCAAATGAGGGGGAAAAAGCGCTCTAACAGAAATACGCTATTTTTTTTTGTTTGTTTTTTCAGGTATATTCTGTTATCTTCGGCTACATCTTTTGTAACAGGAAAAAGGAAAGAAAAATGGTAAAAAGATTTGAGGAATCAGATAAAATCCTTGTCCGTAAGGATCCTCTTAATTTAGGGTGCGTTATAGGAGAATCAGGCTGTAGGGGCCGAGGTTGGATGTCAAATGGCCCGAATTGTCCAGCATCTCCCAGTGTTTTCCAATAAAGGGTTTTCATTACCGCTCTTTCCCAGACTCCCTCACTGATCTTATGTTCTGACACTTCTTATGGTTTTCCCAGCTTTTCCTACTGTTCCCTAGCACTTCCCACACGAAGGAGAGTGATCCCACATCACATCACAGTGATCCTTTTCTCCCAGTTGAGTTTAATTTGAAGCTGTCTGGAGCTTTGTGAAGAAACGTTTGAAGCCGTCAAAAGATATTTAATTGGTGACTAGAATGCATACATGCATGAGTAATCAAATTAGTTCTGTAAAGCTTTTTTAATACTGGAGAATATTTACCATTTCAGAGTAGAAGAAAATTTGTTATAGACAGAAGCTGTGATGTGGTCACTTGCAAGAAGAACGGGAACCTTAAGTGAACTCTGGTGCATGTGTGAGACTCAGGCTTTAAAGCAATTCAGTAAAAACATGTAATCACTCTGGCAGATGCAATTTCAGTGTTGTCATGAGTAACAAGAATAGAAACTAAATTTTTCAGGGCTGTAAGACCTGAAAGTTCATGCTGGTACTTTTTATCTCTCCCTTCCCAATATAAGCAGTGTAACAATATAGTTGGGAATCAAATCTGCTGTACTTAGGTGCTTTTTACAAGAATTTTTATAGCAGCTGCCAGCACAGAGAACTATGTATATATATATTTTTAACAAACAGATTCATACTGAGAACATGGTACTGTAGATCTGCCTGCTGACTAAAGTAATGGTGTGAGTTCTTTTTAGTTTTTAATGCTATTTTACAGGCTCTGTATTTTCGAGTGTTTTCTACTTTTAATGCCTCTTGTTCTTTCTAAAATGGTACCTGTCTAAATCTGAGCTAAATAGCCCTTTTTACAAAAGCATTGGATAGCATTATTTTTACATATACAAGGGTTATGTTTTATCCCTTGAAGTAACTTGCAGGTTAATTGAATTGTAGGGTTCTGCAATCTCATCCAATAGGTTAAAAAAAAAAAAAAAAAAATCTGTATTTTCTTAGAGTTCTTGCTCTTGCTTGCTCTTGCTTTACTGCTTTAAGCAACACTGATGGAAACATTAATTCCTCAAACTGCACATTCTTGAATCATTGTTTAACATGGCAGTTGTTTCCTTAAGTCCTTTTCTTTGTGCAGTGCCGTGTAAATTTTACATTTTTATGTAAAGTGTATGTAGTTTAAAATAGGATCAATATGTTTTTCAGTAATTCATAATAATATTGATCAATCATTTTGAAGCTGAAAACTCTTCATTTAGATAAGTACTTGTGAAAAAGCTACATTTTTAAAATAAGCACTGTTCTTCAGTTTTTCAGAACTATTTGTTTGCTTTTGATAAATTATATCAGAAAATTGGCAAGTAATTAATTATGTAGCACACTGTAAACTAGAGTTTATTTGTGAAATGTTCCTTTGGGCTGATGTAGCCTCTAAAAATTTTATATTTTCATTGTATTGGAGAGTGGAATAATTCTAATGTGGGAGAATAGTGGATAATTTTGCTCTAGTAGGAATATATTTTTTATTTTGTGAATAGAGTGCTGTTAATTTTCTGAAAAGAGCTGACCGTATCAATTGATGTGAATGCAGCTGACCAGATAGCTGTGTACATTTCTGTTCATAGCAGGATTAGCTAGCATGTTTGTTTAAATGAAACAGAATTTCCCTGCATTTGATATCAATTTGGGCAGGGCATACAGATGTTTCCATTCTGCAAACACACACTATCTTGAAGTTCAACATTTGCGGTCCGGGAACCATACTGGAACATTTTGTTATACATGTGCAAGTGCTATAGTGTAGCACATAGTGGATTTCACAGTTTGCCATGAGCCTCGGTGGTTTCATGTTAACACTACAGTTAAACTGCCAAAGACTCTAGCCAGGGATAGAAGAGGTCACCTTCTCCAGCTGCCAAAGAATTGTGATCTATTCATGGGCAGGTAGGAAGGAATAGTGGTCAGTTTTAGGGGCTTTTTTTTTTTTTTTTCATTTTTTTCCCCTTTTTCAATCAAACCCCTTTCCACAAGCAAGTTGCATCAGTTCATTTTAAAAGTGAGCACTGAAGCAAACTTACAAAGCAACCAGTGCACTTAACAGTGTCTGATGGCTATGATGGGCCTGCCTGCATAATATGCATACTATATATCTTTGGAAGGAAATCTATAAACTGAACAACACATGCGTTGGCTCTTCCTGACACGTTGCATGTGATGACATCTGTTGACAAAGTATTGTTAGCAGAAGAGATCAGAAAGACATGGCATGTGAAGTCAATTGTAGCTGCCAACAGCTCAGATTGTATTACAGGGCAGGCTTGGAAATCTCTATTAGACTCCATAGAGTGTCAAAATATGGGTAACTTGACAAGGTTGACTGAGAGGTTTGTGTGTAGAGTCAAAGGATTTTCAACTGCTGAATTAAGGGCAGATGTTTTACAGGGAGAACTTCAAAGCTTTGAATTTGTAGCAAAGCTATTTACTGTAATAACAGTAATGTGAGTCCTTTCATTCTTAGGGAAGCTTTCAGGCTTCCCATTAGCTCACTGGCTGGCACAGAGAACGTGATTATAAAGAGAACTCAGTTATTCCTCTTACAGTAAGCTGTTGCTGTGACGTAATATCACACTCTAAGCTTTCATGCAATCCTAATGTGTAAAACGTTAATAAGGGAAGAAGCTGACAGAAGAAATGTGCCGAACATTGGCTAATCTCTTTGTAACTGATTTCTGCTAACAAATGTTGATGATAACGTGTTTGACTCTAAAAGTGGGACTATGCTAGTAAAAATGGGTAGTTAAAAGTCAGACTTGTTTTTGGGCTTAAAGCTCCAGGTGTTTCAGGAAACTTAGCCAAAAAGTTGAGTTTCCATAGGGTTCATTCCAATGCTTGCTATTTAGTGGTTCACCTACATAAGATTCTATCAAGATTCACAAACTAAAATGCTAATTAAAAAACCCAAAAAAACCCCAAACAACTAAAAATCTGTATGCTTTTCTGCAACTTGGTCTTAAATCTTAATTTTCCTAAATTTGACTCTAGTATTTAAATCTGTAGAAGCAGCATGGTTATGAAATAATTTTTATTTTCTATGTAGCAAGAAAACAGTGGACCTGTGATCTTTTGTCAGTGTTCTCCCAAGAAAACCATGACAATTTCTGCAGCCTAGTAGTCATTTCAGGACTTTTGTAAACTGAGTTCAGAATATTTTATTCCTAAACGTATTCATGTTGTTTTGTTCCGTTATCAAAATACCACTTAGAACCTTACCTTTAGTTTCTTTTCTTTCATATTATTGTCATCTTTTAGTTTGGGGATACTCTTTGCTAATATTTGTACAACTATGTTTTGCAAAAATGCACTCATGTCTAAATTACAGGAGAATTATATTGCTGTATTTGTGGACTTCCTCTGGAATAGAGCAAGGTGCCTTTTTATTACAGGATGGATCAGGGAAATGCAATCCCACTGCTCTATTCATTGTTATGTGTGGTAATGACAGCTATATATTTGTCAGTGACTTCAGGATGCATAGGGCATGTTACAGGGATGGCATTATCTTAATCTTACACATTTTTGTAATTACTTTATTCTTTAACGGAAAATAACACTAGATAGTGATTAAAAAATAAAATAACACAGATAAATGCTCATATTGAGTTTGTTCCACTTCATTTAAGTCCTCAGTGTAAGAGCCATAATGTTGTGGTTTCTTTTTTTTCACTGCTTGAAGCCCTGTAAATTAATTTTTAGTGTGGAAGTCAACTTGGAGGGCACTTACTGGGGAGGAGAGATTAAGAAATCAATTTCAAAAATAATACTTGGCAGCATTTACTTAAAAGTAAAAGCAATAATTTTTAATCTTGCAGCTCCTGGCCAACTTTCTATACATAAGCCTGTGACAATATTTCCATCAAAAAAATCCCTTTGCGTCTCAGCCATTAAAATGTTCCACAGGGTTAAATATTCACTTGGCACGTGTAGGCCTAGAAGAAATTTCGTTCTGGCACCCACAGGCCTTGCTGTCCCTGGCAGGCTGCCCGAGACCTCAGCCGCTGCAGAGATGCTGCCCCATCCCCATCCCCTGGCTTTAGTTGTGACCTCCTGGGTCCACCCAGACCTCCCTCCTGCCTTGCCCTTTCCCTGAGGATCAGGACCCATTCCTGGCAGCATTTGCAGCAGTGACCAGGCCACTGGGGTGGCAGGTGGCCAGGTCTGTGTTGCGGCCACCTTGGTCCACCGGTTCCCCCAGTTCCTCGCTGTTCCCTGATGGCCGGGGTGGAATGGCGCTCCTGAGGTGCCCGGCAAAATGTCCCACCGGGCCCTCGTGCCCTGGCCTTGCACAAAACACTGTTAGAGTGAACCGTCCATTCGTCCACCTTCGTGCACGGCAGTGACACAAACACAAAATCAATGTTACTCCTCAGTGGTAGTGAAAATAAATAAATAAAACCTAGATTAAATTCCCCGAGAGCTTGGCAACAATTTCCAGTCATCTTAGCTAAGAGAGGTGGGGGGAAAAAATGAGCTTCTGTTTCAAAATCTGGTGATCAGTTTAAAACTGAACTTGTGAAGAGGCACCAGAGTGCTCTGCCTGAAATTTGTTAGAGAATCTGTGGAGTCTTGATTGCAGAAAGCAGTTAAAAATGAATTTTGGGAGTAATCACAAATCAAGGCCATCTTAAAATAATTGCTTCATTTGAAACAGTTAATCCAAACTTTATATTAAATTGTATAATCTATCTTCCTCTCCAGTTTGGTCTTCTTGCTTTAGGCATACCTTTAAGTTGTATGTACAACTTCTAAGTAAAGACAGTGCCTTTACGTGGGCCACCAACCAGGAACAGTTGTGTCATTCTTTTTTATCCTTGCAAATCTTTCTAGTAGTTTTTACCACATTATTACATACATGTACTATTCTATATCATAATAATCCGATATCATGCAGGTAGAACACCTGCTAATATATAATAACTCAGACTTTCACCAAGATGTCGTGTAGTTACATTAATTTTACAAATAAACTGTGGTCTAGTTCCATTTTCTTCAGCACTAAAACAGCATTTATATTGGAAAAGCTGAGATTGTGAACTTGGGAAATTGAGGACTTGTGCATCAAAAGATAGGTTTCCATGTAACCTCAGAGTTTTCTAGGTAATTCAGGGAGAAGACCAATAGTTTTTTTCTGTACTGTATTTATGTTACTCTAAACACTGTAAATCCAAGGTTCTAGTTGATTATCTTTTGAGTAAATGGAGGGTAATATACAGAATATGATATGAGTTTAGAGTAAGATGAATAACGAATGGAAGGAAAACCTCCACTGAACAACTTCAGACTGATAAACTCAATTTTAGAGCTGGAGAAAAGAAACACAGGCAGAATGGTTTGAGGAAAGGAGAACACAATTTGCTTTTTAATCATTTGCCGTACCTACAGAATCAGTGCTCCATTTTAGGATTTCATATCAGTATATTCTTCCTTTGTTTGTTTAATACGAGGCATTATCAAGTGCATTATCCCTGGTGATTTTATCTGTCCTATAGCAAAGCTGCAGTTTCGGTTGGATACTGTAGCTGAGATACTTCTTTGCAGTTCAGATTTTGATCGTGTGTGTGTAAGAAAAGGTTTTGAATTACAAACGTAGGAAATGTAATCTTTTGTAAGATAATAGCAAAACCCAGCAGCAGTACCGTGACCTAATTTTTCCTAGTGGTGTTTGGAAAAATCTCATATAGAAAAGACAGTAGATTTTCAGTATCCGTGCATCATGTTAATCATTCCAGTAACAGTTGGTGTGATTACAAAATGTATTTAATGGATTTTAAGATTGTTGTTGTTACTGGTAAGTCTGAGGCCTGTGCATTTTAACCTTTAGGACCTCTCTGTAATTTGTGCTGCATAAAAAAAATGAGAAAGCAATCTCTTCTCTACTAAACTGAGGAATAGAGTAGAACAATACATAGATGTACAGAACAGAAAGACAAGCAGTAAAAAATTGAAAAAAATAACATGTTTCTTCACTGCTTCCCCAAGTGATGTGATTATAGCACCCATAATAAATAAATTAAGGTCGCTAAACTTACTCATTTTGGGCAATATTCCACACCTTTTTTTGGATCAAGATCTCTAGCTTAACAGGTGATGATTATTGTCTTACTTGGAAGATCTCTCAGAATATTTGGGACTCCTACGATTTTCTGTCATTCTTTTGGCAGCTGATTCCGATCTCCTGAACAGATGCTGTTAGCTCAGGAATTTCTGGCTGTTTTTCCTCTGAGATTATGGTTGCAGCTCCAGCTGGTAATTGTGGGTTGCAGGTCTCACCTGCTACCAAGTGAAGCTTGTGTTCTCAGGCTATGTATTTCCTGATAGAAGCTCACTCAGTTTCCTTTTTTTGTGCAGAAGGGAAAGGTAAATTGGATTTTGGCAAGAGGACAGTTGGGGTTATCACTAGCAAAGGCAGAAGGCCCCATCAAACAGTGGTGTGATATCAGTAGTCACTTCTCCCCAGAATTGAACTAGTATTTGCTAGTAGACTTGATTTGTTCTTCTCTTTGCTCTTTTCATTAACTTCTGGAAATGCTTGAGTTGGGAAGGACAAATGAACAGGGTAGAAAAAGATAGTATGCAGGACTTAAATTGAAAAAAGCGTGAATGCCAGTTTTAGAATAAGAATTTTGCAAGCATATTAATGAGGATCACACTTTTATTTTCAAGGCTGTCCTCTGGTGGTGCTTTTGCTCTGCATTTGCTTTTCCTTCAGCTGGCAAAACTGACCTTTGCGCTCATGAAAATTAACAAAAATAAATAGTGATAATTAATGACTTTAGATTGTAATACATACAAATTCCCTGGCATTCATAGTCAGGTTGTATGTGCAAGAAAAAAAATAAAAAAAGAAGTGATTTTCATTGGTCCATATGAGCTTAAGAGTCTTATTCAGAAGGTGAGTCCATTAATAGTCAATTCTTCAAAGACAATTTGACTATGAAGAAACTGTGCCATCTGGGCACATCTGTGGCCATGTGACTGATAACTCCAAAGGGAGCTCCTTTTGGCAATAACAGGTGTAAAGATTCCTGTGATGCAGACATGATGGGAAAATAGGGACTACAAGTTATGAGTAAAGACAAGATAGTTATGTCCAGTAACTTTGTGTACATTTTTCTGTAAGCAGTTATTGCTAAAAACACCCCAGTTTCCATTTCAGTTTTTAGGAGGTTAATAGATAATAGTTTCTCCTAGTTGATTAATGAATAATGAGATCCTTTGGGTTCATGTAAGTGAAATAGGAAGATTAAATGTTTTAAGTGTCTGCTTTCTCTATATACAACACTATATTTCTCTTAAGATTTTGTGTCTTGGTAAGCAAAAAGTAGGCAGAACTGAATCCCACTGAGTTTATAATATGACATTAGGAGTCTTGCTTTTCCAAGAATCTGTAATTTTTAATCAACTTTTAGGAGGCAATGCTTTTTCTGTCTGTATTAAGCATCAGTCTTTTAATGTGCAGCTTGTAGTACTTGGTTGCAATGACAAATCTGGGAGTTTCTTTTCAAGTTGTTCAGATGTTGTATATGCTATATGTGAGCAAATTTGCAATGCCATAGCTGATAAACATGATGTTCTGGGAGCTGGCACAAGAACCATGGTTTTCTCTACCAACAGAGCACTATCATCGTTGCTTAGTATGTATTTAAAACAATAATCTCCCAGTATTTTGGGAGGGGGAGCAATCATGCTGTGAGGTGGAAATACGAACAAATTTGCCAGCAGTTTGATGAAAAGTGTCTTTCTCCGCATAGCTGTGTTAACTCACAAAATTTTAAATTGCTGCCATAAATGGCATTTAAACACATTTATACTGTATTTAAAAAAAAATTATAACGTTTAACTTGGCTGAGCCCCTCTGAATGCTTAAATGTTAGACCTACCCTGTAGCTGTTATGGCGCCAGCGAATTGCGAGAAGATTGCTTAAATTATAAAAATATTGTGTGTGGTGTTTATGTTGAATGTCAAATAAATGTATTCTGATCATACAGAGCATTAGACATATTTAATTACTTCCCCTCCCTATTTATGAAGCTGAGTTTCACAAGAACTTTTTAAGAATCAGTAGATTACCTATCTGTAAAGTTGAGAGTGTGACAACTGGGTATAATGTATTAACAAGGGTACTTTCAGTGTATCTTCCCTTATTCTACTTGCTCTTGAAAAATTCTCTCAGAAGTTGTGAGGCAGGCAGAGCAATTATTAAAATACTTACCTTTTTTCTTTAAGGCTATATGTTTAATGGACTGGTTTTCTTTGCAGATGCATAAAGTTGTGTAGGTATATTTTTCTACTTCCAGCTGCTAGAATTCCTTAGGATTTTCTTGTTCAGAAAAAGGCTCCCCTACACCTCCAACTCCCCCTCCTGCCCAAACCCTGTGCCCTTACCTGTGCAATTTTGCACACTACATTAGTTAGTGGGATTAAGCTGGTGGAGTGAATGCCTGCTGTCATCAGGGAAATCTGGCAAAATTCCCTTTTAATTATTTTGTAAAGCTGGTTGAAGAACATTAACGTCTCTCCTTACAAATCTTGTCTTTCTCAAATATTTGTTGAAAAGTCAGGGGACAATTTACAGAACACAAAGCAAAGTCTACACCAACTGCTAGGAATTGTTTTGTCTCATTGATGTTTGCTATTGAGAGGGACAAGCTCTATTAAAAGAATTGTTGAAGTGATTGTTCTTATTATTTGTTCTTAGTTACCATAATCAATAGAGCTGTCAAGCACAAAACATTTCACATTTTAGGCAAAGTCTGTACTTGTCAGCTAAATAATCTATAAGTAAATTGAAACCAAGGTGCTGGGTTAGGATGATGCCAGCCAGTGATACAACAACAAACAGAATTCTGACAGCCTTTTGGAAGTTTTGCATTGAAGCTCAGTAATGGCTGATATGTGTTTGAGTTTGATTAATACTCCAGAAAGGAGTTTTCTGACTCTTGTTGCTCCGTATGTAAAACTTGGGTTTATGGAGAAAGAGGATTTTTGCGTGTAAGTGACTAACATTGAAAAGTAAATTGGAATTCCTTTGAATTGATTAGGAGTGACACTAGCAGTTTTATCGGGTTTGGAGAGACAGGAATGAACCTGCCTGTGTAGATTAATCAGTGGAATAACCTCTCAGGCAGGAGGTAAATGAAAATAAATTACTTGCCTGCATGAGATATAAGTCTGTGGAGACTGCTCTAATATCATGTGTGCCTCACTCAAAGGCTGGTACCTGATGAACATTTGGAGCCTTCCTCTTCTCTGTGCACAAACAAAAAACACCCCTCTCCCCCAAGACTGAATGCCTAGAGGAAGAACAGAACAGAAAACTAAGTTTGAAATTTTAGTAAACAAGCAGACAGCTACAGGTTAGTGGTAAAATACCACAGAAATGGGAGAGAAGAAATGGAGTATATTTGGCAGAGTGACAACATTTATTTTAAAGACAGATTTTTCATTCTCTGGGTTTTAGGTCTAAAAATTGGCAGACCTTACACTGAAGATTGCTTTTTCTCAACATCTTGAAAAGCAGTCTTTGGCGTTCCATACTTTTTGGCATTCTCAGAGGATACCAAGTAGGTGATACAGTATGAAGAAAAGTCTGTGAAGTACATACAAATGCATATGTAGTACTTAAAAAAACTTTCATGAAGGAACAGTTGCATAGCAACAAAATTACCCAAGGAAACATTTTCATGCAATGAAATGTGGTATCACACAATGAAAATAGACCTTAGCATGACAGCAGGCCTGCTAAGCAAATTACTATTCTGAGCATTAACTTCATGGCATGTGGCTGTAAGATTCCATGCAGGTGCATGATTATTTATTTAAATCTTTGTCCTAATCTTAATAAAGTAATGAGAAGATATTTTAGTAGAGAAGGAGAGGGATTCAATTGTGGTTTATTAAAGTAAATAAAATAAAATCTATTTCTCTTTCATACTAACTTGGGTGAAGAACGAAAACTCATAACCAAAAGAAAAACAGCAGGTGGGAGGGAACCTGGAGTTGGGAAATGCTAACTGCTGGTACCACTGTCCTGGTATGTTGATCAGGATATCAGTTTCACAAGGCAAGTATTGAAAAGTGTAATCATAGCTCAAGCAGAACTATTAATAGACAGACATCCCCTCTCTGTACCTCAGCACTTCCTAAAGAGTTGTTGCTGTGCTGCAGGGAGCAAGCATTACCCATGCAGTAGCATGCTGCTGCTGTGGAGAGTGTGGCACAGGCTGAGTAGAGTCTTGTGTGACAAAATGGAGACAGGAATCGGCTTCTCTTGCGTTTAGAGAGAGGAATGAATGCAGTCTACCCCCTACTCTCATCATTCCTTGAAAATACTGTGGGGAGTAGGAAGGGGTCTGTGGTACTTCCCTCGTTCACTTGACTTTACCTTCTGCCTCTTCTGACTCGACAGCTTATGCGTTCTCCAACATTTTGGTTTGAGTGGTGGGCAAAGCAGCCAAAGCAGCTGAAGTGAAATGAAAAAATGAAAGTAATGTTACACATTTGTATGAAACCCCCAAATATTTTGATTCTTAATTACTGTGCAATATACACCTTGACATAATAAAATTATGCCGCTCATTATAACTGCTCGTGTTATTTGTAAGAGAGAAAGACATAACCAGTTATGGCTTATGGCCAGTCTTTATCAAAGGAAAATGATTCCTTTCCATACTTTGCAGGTGCACAGATTATTTTAGCTGTGCTTGTGTTGAATTATCTATGACACTTCAGTTGCACATTTATATAGTATTAAATTCTTAAATATTTTTAACTGCAGTGGTCCTTGATGCACATACAGAATAGTAATGCTGTCATGAAAAATTTTCTCAGTTTTTCTTAAAAATTGGTCAGAGGAGGGAGTTTAAGAGACTTTTTTTTTTCTAATTTTTTTTTTTGTCCATAACATTAATAAAAGCACACTTTGGGAAAGGGAAGAAATATACATACAAAATAAAAATACTTCTTGAATAGAGCTTGTATAGTTTTTCAAAATACATGAAACTGCAAACTTTGATACTTACGGAGGGGTTGTTCCATATGTATATGTATTTACTGGTATGGAACTGAAGTAGTGTTATAATCAGTCAGGAACATGTCTTTCAACTTGTATTTCATAAGGCCATAATTCACCATCAGACTTTGTGTGAAAGCGTGTCTGTCAGTGAAGTTGCAATAATTGATAACCTCCAGTATCTTACTGCCATTGTGTATGATGAGTATAACCCATCTGTAGGCCTTAGCAAGCTACTAGAAGAGGTTGAATGAACAGAATATTCAGTCTAGCAGTCTGTATTCCATCTGAACAAGCAGCAAGAATGGAGAGAAGCCTGCCAAGAATTCCTAAGGCCTGCCTAGTTACTTTTGTTCAGTGTGCATCAAGATTTACAGTACTAATGGGTTGATGATTCTGCGGGTAACAAAGTTTGACCTGTCAGTCTGACACCTTTGTTAAAAACCATCCTTGTTCAGTCTCATAAAGAAAATAGATCTACCCACACAGGTCTCCCTAAAGATGCTTGCTTTACGTGTAGACAGTATGTCTAGGACTTTGCAATAGTGATAAGATGGTGGGGGTACAGACATGCTAATCAATAGTACTGTGCATAAGTTTGTCATACATGTTTTGTGACTTAAGTCTGTGATCTAATGTTAGAAAGAATACTTAAGGATCCAACTGTTCCATAAAGCACAATCTTGACATCTCTTCCATCTTACTAGTCCATTTACTGGCTATTGATCATTGCAGTGAGCTTCTGTAGTAATAGTTACTGAATAGAAACATGTTCTTTACAGTCCTCATCAGAGATAGATTAGTAAGTCTGCGTTTCAGTCCTTACTGCATTATCCAAGCTTGCTTTTCCCAGAAGTCCTGGGACACTGCTCTTCCTAGTTCTCCAGTGTATTTCATGTAGTTTCTTCTTGTTTCTGTATAGACAAGCCCTTTGGGATTAAAGGTGTTTTGAGTATTTTAGTAACACTCTTTACAGTATTTTCAGTGAGCAACATAGAATCCTACTAAACCGTGTTCTAGTAGAAACTAAATGTGAATAAATTGTAGCTTACAATTCTTACCTTTATCCTGAGCTTCCCTAAACCCTTGGCTAGACCCAGATTTGGATGCTAAGCCATTGGATTCTGATATCGCTTGTCCTTCTTTTCCCTTTAGTATCTCAAAGCTTCCTGGTCGTATCATTGCTCTACACTTGCCAAGTGTTTGTGCAGGTATGGTTCTTCCAGAGGATGTTAAATGATTCAGCTTATTTTTTAAATTCCCTTTTGCAGTGTTTACTTCGGGAAAACTTTTCATCTTCTGTTTTTTTTTTCTGTAACATATTTCATAAATTATGGAGTCAGCGCATGTGCAGTGGTTCTGCATCTTATCCCAAACACACATTTTGCAAAGCCAGAGGTTTATGCCTGTGCTTTAACATAGCAGCTGGTAGTGTTTGTTGTGCTAATTCACTTACATGGAAACTGCTGCAAGTATAGAATCACATTAGAAAGAAAATGCTGGGCAGATAGAGGCAAACTGTTATGTGGTCCTTAAATGGTGTTTATAGGAAGAATTAGAGCATTAGGGAGATGGTGGGGTTTGGTTTTGTTTTTTTTCTTTATATGAGAGAGACTGGCTGGGAAGTGAGTGAATTCTGGAAAGGAAAAGTAATGGTCTTGCTTGAGGTGGGGACAGAAGTGAAATAAACAGCTACAGCCATCAGGACAGGCTGGTGTTATTCTACCCTGGATGTGAAAGGATGACTAAGTACATGCATTGAGAACTCTTTTAGCACGATATCTCAAGGCTTGTCTCAAGGCACTCTTAGTTCATGGGAAAGAAAGCTTTTTCTCTAAACCAGCTCTTGAATGTCTGATGTGAGTTGAATAAGCTTTGCTGCCTAGGGAAAATTTGAAACTTCAATGCATTTGGTTTTGTAGCTAAAATGCCGTGGCAACGTAATTGTTCAAATCACCACAAGTTAATGGATATGAATCCAGTCACCCCGTTGTTCCAGGGACTTGTTTATGGCCATCTTCAGTCAAATAATTTAGAAGTCATAAACTTATTAACTCATTTACCTGGTTAAGTGAAACCAAGTCCCCAAACCAGAAACCTAGAGTTGGATTCCTTGTTTTGCCAAACTAAACTTTACCAGTATTTGATATATAAAAAGGAGTTTTATATTCAGGCATTGGAAGGAATTAACTCCAGGGCTAAATATCCCAGAAATTTAGTTAAATTTGATAGTTCTAGTCATTTATTTTAAATAGTACAGTATCCTTCATAATGATTAGGTTTTGTAATTTGCAACAGACTCGTATGAACTATGTAAAGTTTGTTATGGCTTTTGGCTACACCAAAAGAGAGAAACTCCTGCTATTTTTGATTTTAAGGAAATAAATGAGTTTGATAGCTTCTCTCCAGCTGAAGCAGGGAAACTTTTCTAATGTGAGGTTGGTTCCAACCAACTGAATCTCTTCTTAAACCTAATAGTTGAATCTCTGAAGTCCAGCTGGTTTTATAGCAAAAAAATCGCTGTTTGCAGGACAATAAACTGTTGAGTATATGTATGGTAAACTGTGATTTAACCTGATCTTTGGACATCTTTACATTCGTAGCTTCTATCATGCTCTGCTGCTTTCGTAGCAGATACTAAGGATATGATTCTTCTCTTTTTGTTTTGTTTTTACATTGTTATGGTCATATTCATAGTGTTGAGATTGTAGAACTAAGACCAGCTTTGTGTTCTGTGTGAATCTTGAGGACTTTTCTATCATACCTGAATGAAAGATTACTGGTGTATTATTTTTATTAAGAATAAATATAAGGACTGCTTTTCATCTTTTGCTAAGACAATGCTTGTCGAGTAAGATAAGAAAGATTTTTATTTTCCACAACAATGGGAAAGTATCCATATATAATATATATAATTTGTGTTGTGATACATACATATACGTTATAGTACATACTGTGTATGCCAGAATTCCCATTACTGACTCTACAGTAGCTGTTTGAATGGTACACTTTGGAAGTCTGTGAGTTCAAGTCCTAAATTTTTGGGCTCTTCATCTGCTTGCCTTAAACAATTTACTAGGTTTCTGGCTTTGTCAGCAGAGCTTTAATTGCTCTTGACTAGGCAACCTTCTTCTCAGGCAATAACATTTGCATGCACTGTGCAGCAGTTTATAAGAGCATACCTGTACACCCAAGAAAATATTGACATGTTTAACATGCAATTAATGAAACATTCTACTAGCCTCGTTAAATAGCACACAGTGGCCAAAAGTGGTATGGGTCTTGGCTGCGAGTTCTGTCCCTGTGAAAAGGTTAGAAGTGTTTGCCTGGAAGAAGATTGTGAATTTCACTATGTAAGAGTACTACAATTGGAGGTTTTATATCTGGAATGTATAATTTTGAATTTTTTTTATCTGTCAAATTCAAAAGATGTTGACAGGTTTCTCTGCAAATATTCTGAGAAATTTCAAGAGAAAGTTACTTCTACTGTGAATTACTTGATTTTATTTTGACCTAAATTTCTGTGACAATTTACTAACTAAAAAGATTATTATTTCACAAAGCTAATAGTGTATAAAAATGAAGATACCAAAAGTAATTGTACTGCAAATGGAACAATAGATTCTATTAAGTGAAATTTAATTTTCTTGGTAAAACTGTTTTTTGGTGTTCTGTGAATTGCTGCCCTGCATAAATAGTTTATAATTTGGGAATTGTGCTAAAAATAGAGCGATAATATACATTTAAGGGTAATTCAGAAAAATTTCTTGAAAGCAATATACCTATTGATAAACATGGAACAAATCCTTTTGTAATGGAACATACATAATAATATGTTATGATGTTACAAAATCGTACTTTAATCATCACAGGGTAGCATTTTTAAGCAAATGTTGCATTAAAATAAATTACCTGGTCAGTTATGTCTTTCTGAACTCTCTGGAATCAGGATCTGTGGTACCGTGCCTGATGTACCTGATTTAGAACAGGCTAGGTGATCACTCTGTAATTCTGGTCACGTTGTTATGTTCAGTGCAGCTGTGAAGGTGAGTAAGGTAAAGGCAATTCAACACAAGTTCTGAAAAAACCCTGTTTTATTCAGCAAAGATGTCTTTTACTAGAAAAGCAGCAGAAGGTGGCCAGATAAATCACTCATACCAATGCATCCCTTATACTGTCCATATTCATTTAATTTGGTTGATTATGCATTCAAATCAGTCAAACTTGTGGTTTTTTGGATCCTGTGCACTGCATTGAAAAATTCACCTCTGCATATCTGTGTGTTTATGATCTTCAGTTATTCATCAGTTACTGAACACATTGAACATTTTGAAGTTGCTCTGTATCTCATTATTTCATCTTTTTTTTTTTTTTCTTCAAAATACACTGAAAATTCAGGTTTGCTTTGAAAGCTCAAGTGAAATTATTTTGAATGAAATAACAAAATGCTTATTTAAAAGAACCAATTGGATTTCAGACTGGTTACTGTAATTTATAATTCCTCCTCCCTCTTCTTCTTTCTCATCCTTTTTGTCCTCCTTTCCAAGCATCTTCTCCCCCATCCCTGAGTAATACTGGTGCTATGTACAGTATTTTGTTTACAGTAGTATAAACATTCTCAGCCTGTGACTTCATTGCTGAAATAACTCACCTCTTTCATATCAACTCTTACCTAGGAGCCGTACAGCAGACTCATTGATGTAGGTTTTTTTCTGCATGGCAGCCCAGGCCAAGCTGGTTTCATTGCATGATGCAACTTCACCTTTTTTGGTTGTCTATGGGATTAATTATAATCTATTCTTGTATTGCCTGTGCATGCCAATATGCTTACCATAATGATGTAAACACTGAATGCAGTCTAGAGCATTAAGTGCATGAAATGGAATTAAAAGCAAAGACAAAACCATGACATTAGAAAGTTTGAGCAAATGTAAGTTATGCTTATCACTAACTTTAGTTAAGCTATTATAGAATGAATAGGACGTAATAATGTATCAGGTCTATGTATTTAAAATTTCCAGTGTATTACAGTAGTTTATTGACTAGATGCACAATTTTGGTGTGGTCAAGATGCGGGGAGGAAAGGATGTACTAACTACTCTGTTGTGACAAGGACTGAGTGGTGCCAGTAGTATCAGAAAGATAAACCTTTCCCTGCTGTCAACTTCAGCAGCAGGTGACAGTGAAAAGAGGTAAGATTGTAAATAATCTTTTATTGAAATTCAGAATTTGGGAAGCGTTTTAACTGCAACAGGTTTTGGGGTTTTTTTAATGATAAATAACCTGTAAAATAATTAAAAATGTATTGATTTACAAAACGCGTAGTGACATTCCATGTGAAGAATTGTAACCCTGCTTGAAATTTCTTTTACAAATGACATTGTGACCATTTTAAGGAACCTGTTGTTCATTTGTTCTTAAATGTATTCAAATAAACCTTTCATCAGCACGGTGTAAGATGCGATTGAATGATAATCTTATTTCTTCCTGATAAAATGATGAAACAGCAATCTGGGAAGTGATTTGAAACGTTGTGTCTGAACAAAATTTTCTTGTGCTGTTGATCAGTGCAAACGTTTAATGTATGCCCAGAAGTGACACTTTGTGTGCTCTTTGGTGTCAGAATTAATGTACAGATTTCAAATTAATATTCATCTTGATGAATAAGTACTATTGATCCCATACATTTAACTTTGAGGGCCTATAATATAGAATATTATGATATTTAAAAAATGGTGATAGAAATAGGTGTATATATAAAGTGAAAATATGCTCTTGATGTGTACTTTTAATCATGTACCTTAATGAAAACATACAATGTATCTTCAAAATAGTACAGAAGGGAAGTAATTTCTACAACTGTTATCATGCCACCCACGTGGTGGTACTGTGCTTCCCTAAGAATGTGTGTTATTTAGGATTACTTAGGATTTTTTTTTATATTATTCTTAGAGTCCATACAGTGGCAGTTACTTTTTTTTCCCCGTACAATGAAGGAAAATTCTTTTAGTACTCTAAACCAGGACAGACATATATCTATACAGTAACATGAAGTTCTTCCTGCTGTCAGTACAAATGGGATTATTATACCAGTCCTTTTGACTTTCCAGTAGCTCAGTGTGTATGCTTAGCTACACGCCCGTTCTCTAGTGCACAGCAGCCAGGATAAAAGATGATGGATGTTACAGTGCAAACCATTTTGAGAGGTGTTAGGAAAAAAAGGCCACTATATATTAATTTTTAACATTATTATAATCCTCTTCTTATATTGATGTAAAGTACTTTTATATCAGGCTTCTGATAATTGATTTGAGCAACTGCTACAGCTGTAGGCAATTTCTTATTCCATTTGTTAATGGAGATAAAGTTACTGCTGAATAAGAAAGGCATGGTGTCGTTAATCTGCCTAAAAAGGGCCTTGCCTTTCCCATTTAGAAAAAACACTGGATAAGACTGCCACTCAGGCTTCAAGCTAATTTTGTCTGAAAAGTTTAAGTATTTTCTTAATTTCTTTTTTGTTTAAACTTTTCCTATTCTTTTGCAAGGTAAATGGGGCTATTCAGTGAGTCTTTCGTGGAGTCAGCATTTTGCCTTAAGAATATGGTAATTTGCACTTAAGACAGTGGTGGTAAATAATCAGGTCCCACAGCTGCAACAGCTGTGACACAAGCTTTTCTGAGAAGGAAAATTTACTAGATTGCAGTTACATAGATGTGGAAATTAAACCACAGCAGAGGAGTTTATGGGTAGAGGAGCTGTGTAATGTGTTTCACTTGAAAAAGGTACATGCAATAAAGACTCTTCAGGGGTCTGGGTTAAAAAAAAGGGAAACTGGTAGAAGGGGTTGTCATAAGTGTTAATGTATGCTGGGAGTGAATGTGGCCCTGATTATGCCCAGAGTTGGTTCAAGGCAGAGGAATTTAAACAGCTGTACTGTGATGCTCAGGATATGCTCAGTGATCTTAAATGGTTACTCTTGGTAGCTGAAAAGTTTTTCACTTCAAGTCACCTGTTCAGTATTGCTAGTGAAGTGTAACAAGTATACAAATATAGGCTTCCTTGCGACAGGTTGCAAGGATATATTACACATTTCATTGTTTGGAAGGGGAGCAGCTGAATTGCATGGCCTGAGGTACCCTAAATGTACCTTCGGTATTAATTAAAGGTGCTTTAAAGAACCCTTATGCTGATGGGGTAGGTAAGGCTAAGAGGTTCTCGTGAGGAACGAGAGGGAGAGTCTGAAATTATGAAAATTTGTTTGGGCTAATATATCAAGTTCTTATTTTATGTAGATTTTTTGAAGGAATGTACATGCTTCATGTTATGCCTTCATTTGAAATAGGAAAAAATATATCCTGCCAGGTGTAACTGTGTATTAGGATTGCTTTAGGCATTACTATTAACACAGTGTGACTAGTTTCTTAGGGTTACTGGTAGTTTTGGATCATGCTATTAGATAGCCTGACCGAAGAAGCTGATCCAGTAATGTCATGTCACGTTTCTACCACTTTGCAATACTTCTGACTTCCATTGCTCATTTACATTATTCGCTGTTGTTAAAGTCAAATAATACACGTTAGGTTGAAGTTTATTACTACTCAGTAAAACTAGAGAGTAGACAGATATTTTTCATCAAAGTATCACAGGAGGGAATTCCAGAAAAGACAGACAGATGAATGAACGGTAAGTATTTTTACACTCCAGGTTATATGGTATTCTTGTCGTTTTCAGTTAGAATGATTGAAATTAGAATAAATTTCATAGGACAATGTTAGTTTTTTTAAAGTTTATAGTATGTAAGCCAGCAAGAAATGTATGGAAAGTATATTCAAAATCATCTGTAGGAATCTGTTATGCATATCAAGAAGAAAATTAGAGCTTGGTTCTTTGCTGATTTGCAAAAGAAAAAATGATCTTAATTTATAATCAAAGAGAATAGATGGAGAGCATTCAAATTTTTGTTCATTGTATATATTTTTTCAAATAATTTAATCAAATGAGAGAGAATTTTAGCAGTTGGATGACAGTACCAACAGAATAGAATAGTAAAAGGCACTGAGTTGGAGGAGTAGTTGGAGCTGGAAATGCATGATGATGGTGGGCTGTTAAAAACTGAGTTTGAGGAAAGTGGATAGCAAATGTGAAAAGCACTGTTGGGTAATTTTAAGAGATGGCAGCTGCAAAGAGATGGCAGAATCACATCAAATAGAGCAAGGAATTTCAGGAATTCACACTTCCTTTTGCTGCAAGGTAAGAGTAGCTTTAGATAAATGTATTCAAACAGACACTTTTATTTAAGAGTTCAATGGTTTGTAGGCCCTCTCCTGCAGGAGGAGGAGATTTTAGAAATACCACATGCACAGCTCATTCTATTGATTCATGCAAATGCGAGGACTGTAAGTGGTCCATATAACCTAAGCTGAAAAGTATTTACTGTTTTAAAAGTCTGAGATTCACCATGTCCCCAAATAATCTACTCCAGTGTTTATCTATATGTTGTAATTGAAAGTTTTATGCTGCTGACATACTTCTTGCTAACTTTATTCATTTCCATTTGTTAATTCTATGTCAACATGAAAAAGGGATTAGTATTCATATGACTTGCTAGCATTTTCATGTCACCAGTTATTTTCTCTTTTCTAGAGTAAGCAGCTGCAACAACTTATTACTCCTAGGTAGACTTTGATAAAAAATTTTAAGTAGCAATTAGACAAGAAGTAATAGAAAGGTATCATTATAAGGAAGACATGCAAGATTGTCAGCTTTGGTAAATAACGTATGCAGTTCAACCGAATCTTTCCATAGTGCAATCAGTATAAGGGGCAGAACTGAAGTGGCTTACTAAAATCTGTCCAAAAAGTAAGGTTAGTTGAAACAGTATACTCATATTTTTTTCTCTTTACAATGTTAGTAGTCTCACACAAAATCCTTTTCATTAAGATTAAATCCTTTTTATTTAATTAAAAATATGGTCCCAGGCATTGTTGCTCTGTCATTTTCCTAGAATTGATTTGTCATCAGGGAGATTGTTTTGTCAAGGTAATGTCATGCTATTTTTAGTTGCCAGTGTTCTTAACTCATGATGAGCAATTAAGAAATGTAACACAAAATAAAATAATAAGCTCTTTCTGCTTATCTATGTGGTTCTCAGCAAACCTTTTCAAATTAAGTTATCTTAGGATGAAAATCTTACTGGTGTATTTTGCAGGAAAGCACCTGCTCTTTTATACGCTACTGAAAGAACTTGCAAGTTATGGAGAAGGATTCTGGGCCATTCACTTATGTTTTAGCACTGAGTTCTTGGGTGTTCAGCTGTTCTTCAGGGACCTTCCTTTGACTTTTGTTTGTAAAATTAGAAAAGGCACATGCTGCAGACAGGAGTGAATATACCAACATCCTGAGGAAATTATTATGTTGTTTTCAGAGTGAGAAATTTTAATGCTTATTTTTTTTCTGTATATCCCAATAATTCAATATAAAATTATAAGCAAAAGTTTCTTGTTATCATTAACAATTTTTTGTTTGGGCTGAGGAAGATAATTTAATTTTGCTTGAGTGCTGTAGTACATTGTTTTATGTTTTACTAGGGAGTCTGTGAAGAAGCGTGATGTGCTTAAAATTAATGGAAAACTTGAGAAAGTTGAAAACCGACAGCATTATACTGAACTTCAAAAAGTTGTATTAGTTCATTTAGGTAAAATAATTACTAGCAATGTTACTTGACTCTGTCACTTGGTCTGTTGCCAATTGCAAATAGCTCTGTGAAAGTCGATAGTGTTGGATGGGTGTCAGGAAAGCATAGCTTTGTTCTGCAGTTGTACCAACTAAATTTGCCTCCTGATTTTGTATGTGAATGTGACAGAAATTAAAATTAGGAGCTTCTCTTTCTTTCACACTGGAAATCCATCTCTACATTAGTTTCTAAACTAAATTTTGCATTAAAAACTGCCAAGTCACAGCATTTAAATAGATCTTTAAATTTTAAATAAGTTTCAGTTGAAGGGGAAAATAAGAACAACATAAACTTTTGAGTCCCATTCTTTATGACATGATGCAGAGAAGGGAAAGAATCAAAAGAAACAAAAAGACTCTGATTCTGAGAAAAATCTTTACTAAAAGACACGGCTGTACCAATCTAATACTTTCTGATCTGGTTTTGTTCTTGCTTTTTCCTTCTGATATTGGATTTTTTTTTTTTGATGGAGGATAAGGAAACCTGTTCATTTTACCCCAAATTAGTCTAAAAGCTTGTCAAGGTTCCCCAGTGTGGTAGGGAGATTACATAGAAGGACTTAGTTGTAGAAAGCATATGCAGAACAGATGAGTCATGATGCATTTCTTTAATTAGGTTAGAAATAGAAGGGTGATATTCTAATGCCAGCTTGTGCTCTGTCAGACTTCGAAGAATAACAAAAGATATTGTAATAGAAATTAGGAAAGGGAAGTAAGGACAGATATTTGAAGTGTTCTTGGCTTTTTTTTTTTTGAGAAGCGGGGTACTTGCAAATTATAAGGTGTAGGTTAAACACAGTGTAAAAAATCTTGGAAGATAGCTTTGTTTCACATTATTTGACAGTTCATGTTTTATTTTGATCAGATTTATATTTTACTTACTTTAAAATTGAACAAAGAGTATTTTGATTGTTGATGTAATTCAAAGACAGCTTAGTGTGTATGAGCCTAAGGTCATCAAAGCATTTTCAGAAGGAATATGAGAGGTGCATATCAAACTGAAGAAGGGAGGCCACTCCACGTGTAGACTGCAAAAATGGAGATGGAAACAAAGACAATAAAACAGACTAATCCAAAATAAATTCATCACATGCTGAAGTTGAGGAGTTTTTTGTGAGTGGAAAGACAAATATGGTTTAATCCGTCCAGCAAAGGAGGGTCAGAACTGAGAATTAAAAGAGAAGTGCTTGGCAAGGCCCAGCAAGAAGCTCCAGGATTTGACACTGAAGTACTTTGGGAGCAGAAGGTTCTCTGTGTGTGTGTGTGTGTATAGGAGAAACAGTCAGCTAAGAATTTAGATGTAGGGGGTTGAATGGTCAAATAGGATTTAAATGTAAATAATATAAGAAGATAGAAGAAATGATCACAACATCATCCTTCACTATCAGGCCATAACTGTCTACAAAATTCAGTGAGAAAGAGATTGTTCCTCCTTCACGTCCTTCACTCACTAGCTCCAGGTGTGCAAAACCTCAGAAAAATATCTCTAAGTAGTGGTGTAATGATCTCATAGATTTTTATGGACTCAGGGCTGTGATGGCAGATTACACAGCACTTCTACAGGCAAAGTGGATCTTCACCTTGCCTTCACTAATGCCTTGCTCCAGTGATCCAGCTGCCCTTCCTCTTTGGGAAGGAAACCAACTTCACTCTGCCTGCATTTTCTGCAGCACTAACTGAAAATGCTGGCAGCCTAAAAAGTTCCCCAGTGCTGCACCACGTCATGTCAAGGGAGAGTGAAGTAATTTAGAAGATATTTGCCATTAAAAACTTTATTGGTACTATGACTCAAGGGAAGGCTTTCTAAACTGAGATGCATTTACCAAAGCATCTTGCATTTAGAAGATGAATACAGATACTGTAAGAAGATATTTTTTTCCTCACTGTGGGACTCACTGGGTTCATAAATGAAAGCTACTTGAAGTAAGAAAAAGTATGTTATGCTCTCTGTCCCTTTTAAGATGTTTGACTTCTTTGATTCTAATTTAGGCTCAGCGATTTGTTTTAATTATGGTATTTGTTCCCCAAGGTATATATTTGATAGGTATCTGTGTAAATAGTTTTTCTGTATGTTCATGCCTGTTTCAGTAAAGAAGATTTTAACTGCTTATTCCCTTCTGAGCTGTGTGACTAAACCATAAAGGGGCAAACTCTTCTGCATTGAATGAAAATTGCTATTACTAAATGATACATGTGGCTTTTCTGTAGTTTTACTTTAGTACTACATCACTGAAACAGAGTTAAAAAGCCTGACCATAACCACCTTAATTTTCTTTTTTGCTGTACTGTTCAAAATATGTGTTAAAGGAGTATAGACAGACACTGTCATACAAAATTTGTGCCAAATTTTTTTTTTTTTACTCTAGACTTCATAAAATTTGGTTTGCTCTAGAAGTAAGTTTGAGGGAATTCAATATCAAAGAGGAGCTTCCAGTAAAATAAAACCATTTGAAAAAAATAAAGACCACTTTAAGCAGTTTTATGAACAAAGAAAATTTACATGCCCAAATTGATACATATTAATTGCATTGAAATACAATTTGAGAGTGCGAAATGAATGGAATATCATCAAATGATGCAATACTAATGAACTTCTAAATATTGAGTGGTTTCTCTTAATTCTCTTAATTAGTTATTTATTTGTGTTATGTTTTAGCAGCATCAACTGCTATTTCTGGATATAGCTATAATTCCATTTTAAAATTTACTCTCATCAGTGGACATTCCTTCTGATAGAAAGTGCACATTTTACTGTTTTCTCATATAAAGTACTGTTGTGCAGTCTAAAAACTGTCATGAATACAGGAAATAAAAACTTAGTGATTTTCATATGATCAGTTTTTTAAGTTTTATATTTTATTTCACTGATACTAAGAATTAATTTTTTTTGGTATCTAGTTTCAGTGATAGATTTGGCTTTTCCTCCACCATTTGGAAAGCAGATTTGCGAAAATTAGAAGTGTAAATTAGGAAAATTCTCTGAATTTCTAAAAGTTTTGATAGCTTCGTAAAGTTCCAAAGTTGTAGCAGCTGTGGTAAGATATTCACATCAGTACTTTCCTGAAGTTACAGTAGAAGTAAATTTCTTTTGTAGTGGTTTATGAAAGTTTTACATATGTATCTTCAAAACACTTGACAAAATGTAACTAGATTAATGTCTTAATATTAACGTTTTCCATTTAAAAAAAAAATATAGGTAAGAATTGGCATCCATCTTCCTCTTTGCATGCCTTGTCATTAAAAATAAAAAGGCAAAAAACCATTAGGAGCAGACTGACACGATGTGCCAAAAATACAAGAGTCCACTTCCTTACCTTGGAAGAATGAGAACTGTAAATTGCATATTGTATAGTTATTTCAAGTGCTGAATTGGGTGTACATAAGCTTTCCCATTATTGTGGGGAACATTTTATGTAAAATCATCCAGATAGCTGTCACTATGATTGCAAAGCTGGTCTAAAGTCTGAATGAACGTAGAACTCCTCCTTACTTCTGTGTGGTCATAATGACTGCGCTGTGACAGATTGTTACTTCATACTAAGGCTTTGATCTGAAGTTTGCAATGCGCTTTACAGCTCCTATGAAGAGATGAAATACAGTAAAAACTACAGTAAAAACTACTCAAGATATTTTCACCTCTGTTGCAATTTCAGAAATCCTGAAAATGTATGAAGGCTTCTGTGGGAACTTTCCTATTAATATGCTCACGGAAACAATTTATTTTAGAAAACATTAAAAAGCATTTTTGCCCTCTCACACTGGTTTTATGACTATTCAAGGAATAATTCCAGTTGAAACATTTTGATGCATTAGAAACATTTTAAACCAACCAGAAATAAGCAAGAATAATAAATACATGATGTAAACTGGTGACAAAAATAGTTATTTAAACAGCAGTAAATTCCTTCGAATTGAAGTGACCAGTGGTACATTCTGTGGTAAAAGTGTCATGCACAGTGTTGGCTTCAGTGTTGTTTGCAACAAAGCTTTAAGGATGCTTGTCACAATTTTGCCCCATATAGGTAAAGTGGAATTATTTTGTTACCACTCTTGTAGTCACTCCTGCTCATTGAAGTAGTTTATGCTTATTATACCTGTACCACTGGGCTTTATACCTGCTAGTTTTGCTGTCAAAATTGTATAGATAATCAAAGATGCTCTTTCAAACTACTTATAAATATTAGAGAATCATAGAATCGTTTATTTTAGAAATGACCTTTAAGTTCTCCACTAAACCACGTCTTTAAGCGCCACAACGATAGTCTTCTAAATACCTCCAGGGATGGTGACTCAGCCACTTCCCTGGGCAGCCTCTTTCAATGCGTGACAACGTTTCAGTGTAAAATTGTTTCCTAATGTCCAATCTAACCTTCCCCTGGCACAACTTGAGGCCATTTCTTCTTGTTCTGTTGCTTATATTTTAGAGAAGAGATCAACCCCCACCTTGCTACAGGGGGTAGCACTCCCTCTCAGGAGTGTAGAGAGTGATAAGGTCCTTCCTGAGCCTACTTTTCTCCAGGCTGAACAGCCCCAGCACCCTCAACCCCCTTGTGCTCCAGACCCTTCACCAGCTGTTGCCCTTCTCTGGACTTGCCTCAGCCCCTCGCTGTCTTTCTTGCAGCGTGGGGCCCAGAGCTGGACACATTAAATGAGGTGTGGCTTCACCAGTGCCGAGTACATGGGGATGGTCCCTTCCCTGGTCCTGCTGGCCGCACTATTCCTGTTACAAGCCAGGATGCAATTGGCCTCCTTGGCCACCTCAGCACGTGCTAGCTCATGGTAAGCTGCCTGTTGATCAGCAATCTCAGGTTCAATTCCGATGAACAACTTTACAGCTGCTCTTCTCCAAGCCTGTAGCACTGCATGGGGTTGTTGTGACCCAAGTGCAGGACAAGGCATTTGGCCTTGTAAAACCTCATACAAATGGCCTCATCCCTTGGATCCAGCCTGTCCAGATCCCTCTGCAGAACCTTCCTACCCTCTAGCAGATCAACACTCACACCCAGCTTGGTGTCGTCTGTGAGCTTTCTGAGGAAGCACTCAATTCCCTTGTCCAGATCATAGATCAAGATATTAAACAGGACTGGCTCCAAAACTGAGACCTGGGGAACACCATCAGTGACCAGACACCAGGCAGATTCGACTTTGTTTACTACAGTCTTTGGGCTCAGCCACCCAGCCCGTCTTTTACCCAGTTAGTCCAAGCTATGAGCAGCCAGTTTCTCCAGTAGAGTGCTGTGGGAAATGGTGTAAAAAGCTTGACTAAACTCTAGATAGACAGGCTCCACAGCCTTTCCATCATCCACCGAGCAAGTTACCTTGTCATAGAAGGAGATCAGATGGGTCAAGCAGCACTGCCTTTCATAAACCCAAGCGGGCTGGACCTGATCCATCCCCTGGTGTCCTGCATGTGCTCTGTGATGGCACTCAAGATGTTCTGCTCCATGACCTTCCTCAGCACCAGGGTCAGGCTGACAGGCTTGTAGTTGCATGAATCCTCTTTCTGATCCTTCTTGTAGATAGCTGTCATATTTGCCAACTTCCAGTGAGGTGGGGCCTCTCTACTTAACCAGGACTGCTGATAAATGATGGAAAGTGGCTTGGTGAGCACTTCCACCAGTTCCCTCACTATCTTTGGGTGGATTCCATGCAGCCCTCTCGACTTGTGTCTACATGGTGTAGCATTTTACTGACCATTTCCCCTTGGACTGTGGGGGCTTCGTTCTGCTCCCCATCTGTCTTCCAGCTCGGGAGGCTGGGTACCCAGAGGACAACTGGTCTTGCTATTAAAGACCGAGGCAAAGCAGATATTAAGTACCCCAGCCTTGTCCTTGCTCTTTGTCGCTCTGTTTCTCCCCACATCCAATAAAAGATGGAGATTCTACTTAGCTCTCCTTCTGTTGCTAATATATTTCTAGAAACATTTTTTATTGTCTTTTATGCCAGTAACCAGATTAGGTTCTAGTTGGGCTTTGGCCCTTCTAATTTTCTCCCTGCATAACCTCATAATACCCTTGAAGCCCCCCTGAATTGCCTGGCCCTTCTTCAAAGGATGATGCACTCTTTTCCTGAGTTCCAGCCAAAGCTCTATCCATCCAGGCTGATGATCTTCCCTGCCGGCTTGTCTTCTGGCACGTGGGAATGGCCTGCTTCAGCATATTGAGAAATTCCTTCTTGAAGCATATCCAGCCTTCCTGGACTCCTTCACCCTTCAGGACTCAATCCTAAGGGTCACTCTCAACCAGCATCATAACTAGGCCAGAGTCTGCCCTCTGGGAGTCCAACGCAGCAGTTCTGCTGGCCCTCCTCGTTATTTTTCCAGGAATCAAAACCTACCGTTTTGTGATTGCTGTGCCCAAAACAACCTCCAATCGCCATGTCACCCACCAGTCCTCCTCTGTTCAGAAAAACAAGTCTGGTGGGGTGCTCTCCCTATCGGGCTCATTTACCAGATGTGCACTTCAGTTGTTGGACTGTTGATCCTGCCACTTTTTTAGGGGGAGGAGCCCGTTGCATTTAGAGTTCCATCATCACTGTATTTTTTATTCAGTTATATTAAATCTTTCCTGTCATTGCTAATATGCTATTTCATTGATTTTATAATAATTTCCCATGTCTTTTTGTGGTATAAATGTATGAAACCGTGCTTATGTGGAAGGGGAATAAAAACATTTCTAATAGTCTGTTGCCTTCTTCCAAACCGGAACTTTTGCTGCCCTGAAGGGGTGAAATCCTATAGACTGTGCCATGTAATTTTAATATAAACCAGGGAGTTTTCTTAGTATTATTACTGGTCCTGGAGACCTACTAAGTCTTCCTAGTACGCTACTAGGAAGTATAGCACTTCTGGTTTTGGGAAACTTGATGTAAAGACAACTTGATATAAAGAGTTTCAAATTGGCTTCCTTTCTGCAGCAGGCTGAATTGTGCAATGATAAACATTAGTGGCCATATTTTTCTGTCAGCTCAAATGTGAGCTACTCGTGAAAACAAAAAAAAATCAAAATTGAAAATTTGATTTGGAACATTTAAAATCTTTTATAATCCATCTGTGAAAAAATTAATAATTTCTTCAGTGTTATGCCTTTCTGACAAAATCATAATTTAAAATAAAAAAGAAAGGATGCTGTGTTTGTCTTTGAAATGGATAACTTAAACACTGAAAGAGAGGGATCATCTCTGAAATGAAGGTAGCTTAAAGGATATGACTAGCAGAAATAGCAGTTTTGATATTAGGTAAACAAAAGTCCCAAATCAGAATTGTGGTCCATTGCGCTGTGTTTTGCAAACAAAATGAAGATGTATTATGCATTAGCTACTTTCTTAGGTCTTGCAGGTTTTTGTAAAGGTCAGTGACACAAAAGTACAGCTGTTAGCTGCAACCTTAGCTGATCGTAACTAAAAATTTCTCTCTGTCCTGGGTATAAGCTTCTACAATTCCGCTAGCTTCAGTGAATTTCTACAGCTTTTGTGGGAACCTAACCTGGAATTAAGAGTTGGTGCAGGGCTGTTGATTCTGTTCCTCTGTACTTCCTGTTGTTAGGGTGCGTTGTGACTCAGTATGTAGCCTACCTTATTTTGACAAATCCTTTATTCTCATTAGTGCAATACAGAAAATGATCCAGTTGGGTTCTCAGATTACAGCCACTGTTTTTGTAGCTAAAGCTGTATTTGTAAAGTATGAGGTATTGTCTGCTGTCCTGTATGTTAACATTTGGCTTCTCTTCCCTTCTGCCTGCTCTTGTAAATCAATTTTATTTGAACTATAACAGAAGTGTCTCGTAACTTAAATGGCTTTTCAAATAGCCTGTGAAAAACAATTTTAATAAAATTTCCTGTAGCACTGAAGCTTCTTAAAATACAAAGCTATTGTACATCAAGGAGAATTTTGCTGTATACATTCATGCATCTAGAGACAGGAGAGAGCATGCTGTATTTAACTTGTTTGACCTGAAATGTATACAAGGAATGGAAAATTTGGCTGCATGTGTAATGACCTGGTAGTCCAGGTAATTTCCTTTATGCCTTAAGTTAGGTAACTGACATTCATAATGCATAGAATCTTGCTTGTTAAGCAGTCTAGCATTATATTTGCAGAACTACTGCTATACTAACTGGTATTACATTCATGTTCAGTGATTTATTTGATCTAGAAAGCCAACAAATTTCTGCTTTTCTAAAAGGATGTTTTCTAAGGCTCCAAATGATCTATGTTCTAGTTTCCCTCTGTTACAGTTGTGATGAACACGTGATCATTTGCAATATATGTGTGTATATATGTGTATATATAGTATATACATCAGCATATATTGGGACACGATTTTCACTTTGGTCTATGACTACAGCATTGGACTGTGGCTTCAACAATCTGTTTTAGAAACCTCACAAATAAATCACTGATGATACTTGTGGAAGTTACCACCTTCCTTAGATAAAAGTATGTTTGTAAAGTACCAGTTTGTATAGAGTAAGCTTTGGATCTGTCCCACTGTCAAATAGAGCATAGAATAATGAGCTAAAATCTGCAATGGCTGCCTGACACACACAAGGGTATTTTAATTAACCTGCATGCAGAAATTAACCCTTAGAGTACTGCTTCAAATTCTTCAATTTATTTTGTTATTTAATTTTACCAGTGGGCTATGCTGCTTTTCTACTCAGTTCATAGTACTGTACATAAAGTACATTAAATAGCCATACAAAAAAAAGAAGTGAGAAAAAGAAAAAAAAAATGCAATAAACTTCTTATAGACAAGTGATTCTCCAAGACTAAGTACTCCAGGTTGCTAATGGGTAATGTATTCCTAAGCAACTACTTTTTTGTTAAAGGTTTTATATTATGACATGAATTAAAAGTATGTAATGTTTCACTGTACCTGTGTGCTTGTTAGGTTTTTTCCTAAAGTATCATAGGTGTGTCTCCTTTAGAAAGAAGTCAGTTCTTTAAGGGTTAATGTGGGGTTAAGCAATCCTGAGGTATTCTCCTGCTTGTCCTCTCCTGAAGGTATCTGCATGTTAATTCTCAAATATTACCTGAGCAGGTTAATATAAACACTGTATGAACGACTAACTGAATGAATAAAATAATTCCTTTGAAATGCTTGCTTGTATCTTGTAAACGACTGGAAAACAGAAACATGATTTCTGAATCAAGGTCTTTAATGAAATGCGTACAATTCTCCGCAGGGTAGAAACTCATAAAGTGACAATTTATTCTGATTTCTTTTTCTTTCAAATAGCCCAATAGAATCCTGCCAGAATTTCTACAAAGATTTCACGTTACAGATCGACATGGCTTTCAATGTGTTCTTCCTACTCTACTTTGGCTTGCGTGTAAGTAGTGTGTCTTTGGTAGCAGGAGGCAGGGAGGGAATACAGCTATTGTATATGGTCATTGAAATAGAGATTGTATTTTCTTTGAAAGAAAGGCAATGAGTATCTTTAACTCAAAAAATATGAGCATTATTCTGAAATGTGTAAGTCAGGGTTTTAACACTTAGATAAGTAAAACTGCTGCATTAAATGTCTTCATGGTACACAGGTTTTATTTATTTTATTTGTGTATTTATATTCCATATTTATATAAAGCAAATGTTTTAATTACTTTTTGATTATTAATCAAATGTGAATAGTAGTTTGACCTTATTTAAGCACATAGGCAAGTTCTAACTATGATGTCCTTGGCATCTAAGCTTGGTAGTTTCCCTGGGCTGATTTTGTAGTCAGGACAGAGAAACAACCACATCCATGGTTCAATTCAAAAGACTGAAGTGCTGCTGCAGTCCCAAACTCTGCCTTGTAGGGGTCATCCTGCTGATCTCCTCTGGACAGATAATAATGGGACTCTTTGTAAACTGCCCTGTATTTAGAAAACTGTGAGCAGCAAATATGTGATGAACTACTACCAGCGTACTTGGTGTGCTAGAACAAAGGTGATGCACTTTGAAACACTTTATACTTGCCTACACTTTTCTAATATTACTGATACATTGTCAATAAATGTGGAAAAAATATTTTTAGCACAGATATTACAACTGATCACATAGGTGATCTATCTCTTTAGTTAGACCTTTAATTTTAATCTCACTGTGATTATCAAGCAATGCACAATAGACTTCTTTCCAGTGAGACATGTTGTTTAGTCTGGACTGACCTAAAACATCAGTTGCTACACTAACTTTTGAGTTTAATACTTTAGAACAGATACCTGCAATCAGCATGAGAATAATCTGATTCTGTCACCTTTTCCCCTCTTTTTTTTTTTTCTTTCCAGTTTATAGCAGCCAATGACAAGCTATGGTTTTGGCTAGAAGTTAACTCAGTGGTAGATTTCTTCACGGTCCCTCCAGTGTTTGTGTCAGTATATTTAAACAGAAGTTGGCTCGGTAAGTACAATAGTTTTACCTTTAAAATGCTTGTTATAAAATTGCTTCAACTTTGCACATTTTGGTGGAGAATTTCTTCATCTTGTGTCATTGTGTAAATAGAAGAATGTTACCAAAGTTGTTTTTGAGGTGAATTTTAAGCAGAAAGGTGGATTTTGTCAGAAAAAGCACATACTATATCTGTTTCGTTTTCAATTCATTAATACAATCTCCTAGTCTGAGTGGTGGAGAACTCAATTTTGGAAGTACTGTGTAACATGAGGCTACTTTTATCAAACAGTGAATTTGATTTGTTGTCTCAACTTGCAGCCTGAACAGGTGATCCAGACCAATCATTCACTGAACTGGATTGCCATGAATCATTGTCAGCAATGAAATCAATACATTTTCATTGCATTTTTTGCGTCAATGTGGCTAAATTTTAAATCCACTGAAGCGACTGATTTGGGAAATATATTTAGACACTTAATAATTTTGTTGGACTGATCGGAATGCATTAGGAAAGGAATGCCACATGTGAAAGGGAATACAAAATGAGACAGAGAGGATACTTTTACAAGTGTTATGCTCTCTCATTAGGAAAAATGAAGGTTGAATGTTGTGATTTTTTATTCAGAGAAAACTTCCTAAAAATGGCATGCTTTGTGAATGGCATGTCTTTAGACAACATATGAAAACTCACAGTTTGGCAATTCATTCCTCCAGAAATAGAGGCACTCATTGTCTCTGAAAACTGAAGAGAGTGCTTATCTTAAATGTTTCATATGGAAAAGAAAATAAACCAGAGGGTCTTTAATAGTCTTATAATATTTTCATCTTAATACAGAAGTGCAAAGGTACAAAAATTATTGATTAATTTCTCTGTTATGGAAAGAGATCAATAAATTTATAGCCACAGCAAAGGTCATATATCTATATCAGTGGTTATTAGTATGCCAGGGAAGAAAGCAGTAGAACAGCCAGAAAAGATCACTACACATCCTCATATGATTACTCTCTTTATCACATATCATTTCTGTCATATATGGAAATCTAAGTAAGGCTTTTTGAAAGAGAAAATGTCATAGAGTTCCATATTATGATAGGAAATAAAATCTAAAAAGAACATATATAAGTAAAAAACGTGCTTGCTTATCCTTCAAAGAAAACTGCTGATTTCACTAGCCATAACTTAATCTCAGATTCCTTGCATATGTGAATTAAAGGGATGATTTTCACACTTGTATATGATGTATCAGAGTTTCCCAAAACTTTGAGATTGAAATCCTTGGAGATGAAGGCTGAAAGAATAAATAAAATCACAGAATCCATTGAAAAGGAATATGAGATGAGAAAGTAGCAAGACCACAAACTCTGGGAAATGAGGCAGAGATAATTATTTGGAATGAATACCCTTCATGAAAGTGACTGCATAATTGACTGACTCATGGTGACACAGCAATCCAACTAGCAGTACTGACAGGGATAATGAGTGAGTTTGCACATTTAGAAGTTTCTGCTGCATAGATTTTATAAGTTTTATGTCAGTTTTGCAGGAAGAGTTAAGCACTCATAGGGTTGAAAGGATTTCCGTATCTCTTAATTACACCAACATCACTTTATCTTGATTTCTTGTTTATAGCCCCACTTTGCCTGTTTTCTCATGGAATCCTCCTGAGACATTTATCACCTGCTAAGGCAAAAATTTGAGGTTTTTTTAAATGTAGTCATCTCAGGAGTAACATATTTACAGTGTTTTAGCTTTGCACCTGCTTCCAAAGGGGTTTTTGTTTTAGATGAATCATCTGTAGTGAAATCATTCACTAATTCAAAAATGTGGATTATTTGGATCAGCACGGTATTTTGAGAAGCTGTGATGAAAGAATTTCTAAGTAAATAAATTGAAGTGTATTAATGAAGACTGTGTATTCCTTTACACCCTTGAAAGAGATGGCCAAATTTACTGTCTGTGGAGCTCAAATGCTTTGAACATGCTTGTAGGTAATAGAGTGGTAGGACTGAGTGTGTGAGTAGGGAGGAAGGGAGGGTGTTTAGACCATATTATTTACAGTTTCAGGTTAGATGCCTGCTTTGCCTTTTTTTATATATATATAAATTTTGTAATTGAGAGAGATATCCTTCTGCTGAGGGGAATTGAGAGCATGCAAGTTGTGGGTTTTGCACAAGTTGTCCCTGTGTGTATGTAGGATTAGCAGGGAGGTTCCCCTTTTAGTGAGGCAAGTAAATAGGGAGTGCTTAAGGTTAGGCAATGTGAAAATCATTCAACACTGGCACATTTTAAGAATTTCTTAATGGTTTAGCAGGTTTCCTTTATATGCTTTAGATTTCAAGATCATTTAGGAGCCAAAATATAATGCACCATCTGGAATGTATTGTGCATCAGGGTCTTTCCAGTTAATTTCATTATTGATTCATGTCAATCAGATGTAATGAGTTCATTGAAGTATGTGGCAGAATCAAAGTCCCCAGTGTGGCTCTCTGAATGCCCAGTTCCACAAGAGCTGTCCTGGTTTAGCTGACTGACTAGTATCAGTGTAGACACACAGTTTAAGCAGTATTTTAAAGTAACCAAACTACCCTAAATAAAAAATAAACTTTGCCTTTGGAGCAGTAAGTGCTTACAGAAAGATGTGAAGCATAGCAGAGGACGTGCTCTGAATGTATCATCTGTTCACGTACTATAGTGGAAAGCCAGTGGGTTTTTTCTGTTCTTAGGCTAGTTCAGAAATGCCATCATTCGCCTGTTACATAGCTCTTAGTATGTGAAGCCTTCTCCTTTCCCTGCTACTCTTTTGTATTCAGCTGTTCATAACATATATTTTTCATCTTGAAATGCTGTATATGAGTTAAATTTTCAATCAGTCTTCATAAGGGATGTTGTTTCAAATCTAGTCTTCCACATAGATTCCAGCTTGCAGACAACATTTGATATTAAAAGACAGATCAGGTTATGCTTTCCCTCAAAAGGTTTCTAGGAAAGTCATTATGATTAATGTCTAAAGTTATGCTGAAGGCAAAACAACACTTTAAACCTGAAAAAGATCAAATTTTTTGATTTGGTAAATCCTTCAGAAAGGATTTCCATGGTATCATTTTTGCTTGCACAGGATAGCATAAAAGGAAGCACATGAAAAGAATGCATTTGGCATCTGGAAAGATCTACATATTATTGAAAGACTGGGGGAAGTACGGATAGGAAAGAAAATTTAAATAAATCTGTAATTCAGTAATATACAGTGCTTTATCATGCTGTATAAAAATTTCTTATGCTCTGACTTGAAAACTGTACTGATACAAACATCAGTGTATTTTCGGACATTCATTTTCATCTAGATCCCCATGACATTCTTTCAACGCTGTTTCATGAACAGTAGCATTTGTGTAGAAACTTGCTCATAAACCAAAGCTCTGCTTTATAAAATCCTATGTATTGCTTGCACAGCTCTATACACGAAACTTCTGATAGTGGTAGGACAGCTCTCCAAGTGCAGCATTCTGCAGAGTGGAGAGAATCTTCCCAAGGGAAGAATGATTTACAGGTAGTTTTGACAGTGGATTTCAACCAAATTATTTCACTGCTGAGTTTGTGTATTTTGTTTATAGTCTAAGTGAAGGTAGGCTAAAAGAGTTGGTTCGATAGAAAAGAGTTTGCAGTGGGAGAAATAATGCCATGGTAAATATATATATATATATTTTTTTTTTTGCTACAAAGTTGTCATAATCTGAATATCTTAGCTAAGTTTCAGATTCATGTCTTCTTTCCTTTGGATAGCTTGCAGTCTGACAAATTGAAGAGTCCTGCAGCAAGTGAATTCAGTAATATACAGTGCTTTATCTTCCAGTTTTATTTAGTAAAGATTTAAAAACACTTTACACACCACTTAAAACTGTTATTCTATCTTCTGTGATAGCAAAGCCAGTTCAAAAAACTGAACTGACTTTTATCATGCACTTGTATGCTTATGAAAAAGGAAATACTGGTTTTATGAGCTGACTGTATTGAACTAAATTGCCTTGACAGAATTGTATTGTTAGAGGGGGATTTAACATAAAAAATCTTATCTTGGCTTCACATTTGCAAGAATATGTGAATGAGGGACAATCAGCCTTAGATTGTGATATTAATACAGCCTAATATATGAATTTGATAGGGTTTCACATTATTGAGTCACAGAAATTAAAGATAAAAAAGATTGATTTCAAACAATCTGTTTCTTTATCCTGACCATATGCTTCATCTATTCTAGTGTAAAGAACATCAAGTGATAGAAACTGTTTGATTCCTGCTAAATTCTATTATCAGGAAGATTTTTTTCTTCATCCTTATTCCCTGACATCCCTTTTAGCTAGGTTGCTGCTAATGCTGTACTGTTTTTTTCAGAATATGATTTGAGATACGTAGTGGGGGAAAGAAAACAGACAACAGATGCAAATATAGACACATGCGAAGCATAGAGAATAAATCTCTTCAGGTGCTGAGTAGCACAGTTAGGGAAGGGGATCCTTTTTTCCAGTGCTTGCTCAAATTCTGTCCAGGTCCTGTTAAAGACATGTCGATTAATTTTGGATGAGACTTGTGGTTTCAGTATCAATTCCTGGTCTGAGAAGAGTGTTTCTAACAACTCTGGTGGAAATCAGCTATTTTGGTGAATCAGAGAATGAAATTGCTTTCCCACCTTGGAGAGAGATAGATGACTTTGGAGAAAAAGTGGATGTCTCTTACTAAGATAGTTAAGGTGATGGTGTGAAGCCTCCTGCCCATCCAGCAAGTGTTCTTCAAGATGAAGCTTTAGTTAAAAATCTGTACATGAAAACAACATTTGTTTTAATGCCGTGTAGACTTTCTTACCATAATCTCTACAGAACAGCTCAGCCTGAAACCGTATTTGAATCTGTAGAATACTTTATTCCTTTTGGACGCAAAGAAGTCCTCTGATAACTTGGTTGTAGGGATACCACTTTGATTTTGCAATGATTTACTGGATTTTGATGCATCTACAGGTCTCAAAGCTCTCCCTTGCTTAGCACCTTAAATTTGCAGTCATTTGCAATGAATTTATTGATAAGTGTTGTGCATTTCTGCCATCTATTGGTGGAATCTTTGAATGCACATCCAACTTCTACAAATATTTCTTACAAAACTAGAACTACTAGTCTTATACAGCTTTGATGGGGTTTTTTTGGTCATTTTACTTACATTATGCATTATTTTATATATAATGGAAGCTAAATTCTCTAAAATTTCCTAGAAGAATTTTATGTATATGTGCATGTGTACTGCTTTTATGTATGGTAACATTTCTTTCTACACTTCAAATGCTTTCAAACAGGTATCAATGAATTTAATGAAAGGAGTTTTGAATGCTCAATGTGCTTGGTGATTTGTCAATAATCTGTTATTGAATGGACTGTATCACATTTGCCTTGTATTGAAGAGAACATTTTTGCTATTTTGTAGGCACCTTAATCAGTTCAGGTTTCACAGAGTATGTACATTTTGGCAGGGCCCCAGTTAAAGTAACATTTACTTCCCAACAGGCATTTGAGTTGCTACAATATTAATACGAGAAGGATAACCTTGTGACAAATATGTATTTGCCAAAATCTACGACAGATTTTTATGGATATTGTTGCATTCATTTGTGATGATATTCTTCTCAACTGATGAGAAGTCAAAACAAGTCAGCCAAAAGACACTGGAGCAGAGGAGAAGCGCAGGGGCAGCACTAGTTTAAAGTGTCATTAGTGTCCGTCATCCGACATTCATAGAAACTGTGTTCTTGCTTCCCTCTCTCTGTGAAGTCAAAGCAAACTGGATAATTTAAATCAACTGTTCCCAGTCTGTCACTGTCTGTGAGTGGTGCTTATCATTGCACATAAAAATGACCCTAAAAACATTTTGGTTTCTCTTCTGCTCTGATGAAGAGGGACGATAGGCAGGGGGGTATATTGGTTTTTTTCATGTGTGAATGAGTGGCAGGCTTAGCCCAAAAGTAGTCCTAGTTTCTGAATTTTGAGAAGCTGTTGCAAGTTAACACCGTAGCTGATATCAGTTATATAGCTTTAAAAAGTGCTTCCTAGTGTATTTGCCAGGCTGGATGGACTAATTTGACTAATTTTCATCTATAACCTTACTGAGCAAGAATGTATTTTTAGTGGAAGAAAGTAAGTAATCCAGTCTTATGTTTGTAGTTACCTGCCAACAAATGTTACCTATGAACAAATGCATATAGTTTGTTGCCATCCTGCTTTACACTATTCCAATCTCTGCTTTTCACTAACTTACTCTCTTCATTATCAAGCATTGTGTCCTCTGGTATCACTGCTTAACATTATTAGGCAGAATATTAATAGAAATATTAAATAACTTAAGGTCAAGAACACGTTCCTGACAAGACTTCCAGGGAAGACATGCCAGATACACTTTAAGGCTCCCTGGGGTTTGGTCCGTTTAGTGAGTGCCATGGCAATGCTGAGTAAATTACACCAGTATTTATAGCTCTGTCACTCAGACATGTCATTTAATGGAAAAGCAAATGGCATATGATGCTTTTCTAAATGTATACATAAATATAATTACTTATCTTAGCCACTTAATTACTTTGTAGTAGAATTCTTTGTTTTGTCTGAGATTAATTAGTAGGCTCACGGTTATTTCTTTTAAGCTTACAGAAATAACGTTAACTTTTTTCTGGAACTTGTATGAACTGTATGTGCCAGACTTGCCTAAAACCAACACTAATTAGCCCACAGAGTGAGTTTTAAAAACTATTAGATGCAAGTTACCCATACATGATGACTTAGAATGTGTTGCTTAACAGATCTGTTTATTCACATTCTCCTTAGTCACATTAGGAAGGCAAGTATGCCATCATTACATGATTGGCTTTTTCTAAGTTATAAAATAAAATGTGTGTGGGACACTTGTGCCTTTTCTCCATCATTACTGAAATGCCCACCATGTTTCTAGTCATGCAACGCTGCAATTAAAATGTCTTGCAATGCAGTAAGTCTGTGGTTGGTTAACATATTTCATAAGCATTTTATCCTTTTTGAATTCTGATGTTTTTAAACAGAAAATATATATTACTATTTTGGACTGGATTTTTTTTTCATGAACAGTAAATGTAGTTGGCATTTTCATTTAAGTGACCTAAATTTGAATGCCTAGTAAGATTTCCTTGTCATATAACCCAACTCTCCCTCACTCTTAGTATTCTTTCATGGTTATAGTATTTAGAACTTCTAAAGGTATACTAATGTTCTTCAGCATATGTTTTTCAGGTAGACATTTTCATTCAAAACTGCTTATATATATATTTCATACAAAGGAACATAGGCAGCTAGACTTTACATTAGCTGATGTAGCCAAATTGTCTGTTGTCATCATTGCTTGGTGTTCTATCTCATGTTTTTTCTGAACATCAATCCATAAATGTTCAAGATCATAGTCTGCCCAATTTAGTGATTCAGAAACACAGTGTTGTTTTGATACAGATTGACTGCTAAATTCTAGGATTTTAACTGTCTTTGCTCATGTTTAATTCAGTCATACTCCCCTCTAGGATAATAATGGGATAGTAATAGCAAGTATAAAGAATTTATGCTGAAAAATAAATCACTGCAATTTCCTTTAATAGCCAAACATTTTGCTTTTTTTTTTAAGATATTGCATAATTTTCTTCTCTCCATATCCTTTTCTGTCCAGTTAAAATATATTCTCAATAATTGGATGTTATGTGAAAAAACAGTCTATCTTCCTTTTATCCTGCTTTTTTTATCAGTTTAATTACTTTACGACTGCCCTTGGATTCTCTAATGGTTTCAGTGGTCTTTCAGACTCTGTAATTAAGTTCTTCTGCTTAAATGAAGGCTACCCAGGCTGTTGAGTTTTGCCTTTGATAGAATGTGGAACAATATTTTAAAAGGAGAAAACCCATTCCCTTGGACTGCCTAGGGAGCCCATAATTATTTATGCTGTTTTCTGGCATTTGTGTTTATTTGAAGGAGGGGCAGTTAAAAATGCTTCTTTTAGTGTCACATTATCATCAATCAGATGATTTCCAAATTTTCTTGAGCTATCTACAGCATGTAACTAACCTGCACACTTTCCTTAATGGTAATATAGGAGATTAGATGTTTGTTTGTTTGATTGATTGATTGATTGATTTAACTGTTTATTGTCTTAAGTCAGCTGAAAGGCCAATTGAAAATAAAATTTAATTTCTTGGCTCCCAGGTGGTATGTTAACATGTATAGCTCCTTGTAGGCTTTTAATCTATTCTTTATACATTATCCAGTTATCCAGTAGTTATTCCCCTGATAGCTTCTTTCATTGATTTTTTTGACTGTGTTTTTAAATATTTTGAATCTGAGTAAGTTTGTTGCTAAGTGAGATCTTCTCAACTTTGAATTTTGAATGCTTGTTGTTTACAAGCAACTTCATAAGTAACACAATTGATATCTGCATAAATCCAAAACTAGAAGTCCTTAGAACATGACAGTTTATATTTTGGTATTTTTAGCATGAGTTCTGTGATTTCTTGTTACTGTTTTTGATCTTCAGCTCCCTTTGTATTTCTAATTTCTGTAACCCTGTTCCAAGGAACTATTTTATCTTCCAAGCCCTGCACCAAATGTACTGTATGTCCATGTAGGTCTCATTAATTCAACACCCGTTGTCTAGTGTGCTCTGTGGTGCGTGAGTCTTGGTTTATGTGGAATTGAGAAAAGATGCATTATTCAGTTTAAGTAATTAAAAACCCCAAACTGCATATCCATGTTCCTCCTGACTTTTTTGCAAGACTGAATTAATCAAAAGCAAATCCTGTTGAGACGGGAATTGATATAAGCTGATGCAAAGATGGGCTTTCACTAGAAAGATTAGAAGTTAAGAATTCCATACGAGACTTGAGAAAGTTCTTTTAGTGGCTGTTTTTTCTGAGTATCAAAGGGCTCTGATGGAACTTACGTACTCAATGGAGACTGGACGTTTATTTAAAACAGATCATTCATATCCTTCCAGTAATCTTTTGGCATTTCTTTCACACCACTTTAGATATATGTGAAACTAAGAAAAGTCAAGAGAGAATTTGATTAAGATTTTTCACTCTTACTGTAATTCCACACTCAAAAGGGGAAACTGCATTAATAGGTTTATTTAGATGCACTGCTTGACCATCACCTGAGAGGTCCAAACCCCTGGGATTAGGTAAGATGACTTCTTGTACTTCAGTGCTCCTGTTTTCAATATGAGAAAAGCGGTTGGTCATAGCATGAGGCTGGTAACACCAAGGTTGTGGGTTCAGTCCCTGTATGGGCCTTTCACTTGGGAGTTGCACTTGGTGATCCTTGTGGGTCTCATCCATCTCAGAATATTCTGTGAATCTTCTGAAGTTTTGAAGTTTTGAACTTTTTGAAGTTCCTGCTCATGTGACATTTCAGAATTAATGGTTGGATGGCTAAAAATCTGTTCCTTTTTCTATTATTCTGTCTTTACAACTGCAGTATTTTGCTATACGAAGTCAGAGACAGCATATAAAGAAGGAAAATTTGGGAAGTGTTCTTACAGCTAAAATATTTAAGGCTTCTTCTGAGGTTTTGAGCTGCAGGATATTTATATAATCTGGCAGAGTTTCACACAATATTGACTTAAGTCAAGGGAACAGTATCCTTCATAGTTTGTCTTATTTTGCCACTTGTTTCACATCAGTTTTTTGAATGCTTAACATTCTCTAATACACCTGTGTTTATATTCTTACATTATACAGGGCTTACACTTGATTCACTGCTGACACCCAGACATTTAGTGTTCATTAACCTTGTTATCACCTTCAGCAGTGTTTAGTATCATACTATCTCAAATTCTAAATGAAAATAGAAACACAGCAGAGAAAATGCAATCCATAAATGGAAGGACATATTTCTGCACCACAAAAATGTCTCTGAAATTATTGATTCCTCCATAGCTACTTGCACTGCAATGGTTCACCTAATGGATTGTCAGAAAGTTTGCCAATAAAGCTAATGATGCTCAGAGGCCAGGATTTGCATGTTCTTTCTATCTGCATGTTTTGGGATCTTATTGCTTTTCTCAGTTTCTTCTGCTCAGGGAACTTTTTAATATGGAAACAGTGTTAAAGAAGCTGCTACTAAACTTGAGAGTGCATTTTTGTTTCATTCAGGCATTTAGTTTTTAATTGTTTTTGAAAAAGTCGGTACATTGTGTTTATAAATTGTATATAGTTATTAAAGATTTTTCTCTATATCTAGTGATCTTCTCTGCTTTGATATGTGTAAAGGGTTATGAAGTGAAAAAAATGGCATTTTCTTGGTATTTTAGGTTTCTGTCTCAGCTTTACCTTCTATCTAAGCTTAACTTGTCTTCAAAATTGCGCAGGCATTTACCACAAGTGGGTTTTCCTATGATATCTCCCTAGATGCAACTTTGATTCAAGAGCTGAATATTGGAAAAGCAGCCTATATAACTTCATAATTTCTTTTTGTTTGTTGCTAGTAAATATACAACAGGTGGCAGATAAAAAAACCAGAATAATGCATCTTTTAATTTAAAAATAACTTTAAAACTTAAAAAATGAGGGCTTCTGCGTGAGTAAAACTGGTATAAAACTTTCTTTCTAAAGCTGTTGTCTTGTTGCAGTTACAGGTGATTTATACAGGGAAATTATTTTGCCTTCTTTTTAAATGACCTTATATAAAATAAGGCAGATGAAACTATGCTACATGGACAGGTTTAGTACACAGCATTTTGTTAAGCATTATCCTGCAAGGAGTGCTGGTTTTATTCAAAACAGTAATATTGTAGCATCACTGTGGATGTTTAGCTGAAAACCATCAGCTGTGCATTATCTTAAGTGTGAAGTTCAATTTGGAGAGATTTTGCTTGAAAGTCAGGATATGTAGCGACTATAATCTTCATAATCAAAAGGAAATTGTTGTGATCCCTTACAAGCACAGATGACTGAGAGCAAAATGCTTTTTGAGATTTCTGAGGTACTCAAAGCTCTCTAGTCATTAGTTCTCCATTATCACCTAGTTACTCTGCTTCTCAGTATAAATTATCTATCAGCTTCATTGTCTTCCTAATTGCTGATTATGTTTTTCTTTGATCAACCTCTTACTGTGTGGAACATTTTCCTACAAAACGGAAGAAGTTTTTGTGTGTGGGTGAGCTCCTGCTGCACTACAGAGCTACAGTGGTTCCTTTCCAAGCACTGTGCACCCAGCAGTAAATACCAGTCTCATTCATCCACACTGCAGCCCCTTGGCCGTTCAAAGTGTCATTTGCTTGAATTTACGGAGCAGTATCAGTTGGCACTAGACTTGGGGGTGTGGATCATACCTGCAGAGCCCAGCAGAAGGTCTTTATTTGCTGAGAGCTACCTGGAGTATTAGTAGCCATGTAGAGCACTGACACTGTGCTGATAGCAAAGTGAGAATTATTTTCACATTTTATCAGTTTGCTCAATTTTACGTAATTCTGATCTGGGATGCTTTTCTCTGAAGTTATTCAAGGGAGCCAGTGAAGTTCAAGCATGTAATGACTGCAGTGTTGTGACAGCAGAAGAAAAAGTCACAGCAGGATAAACAGAAAATCTTAATATGGTTTGAATACCTTTCACAACCTTTGTATTTATTCTTTTATTTTTTCAAAATGCAACCTTTGCAAATCTTTTGTATTCAACATTCATCTTCCCTGATACCAAAACTGTAAAGTCCTGGAGGAGTTCTTACCAATGTATGTTAAGGCTGTTGTAGATAATAGGTATAGAAGTTCAAGTTCTAATTATAAGCATGATTAGTTAATTATGTAATTAAATAAATTCAGATAATTTTATTAGTAAATATTAAAATTTGTATTGTAGATATATAATTTACAGGTCTTTTTCTGCAATTTCATTATCTGAAGTTTAGATACTTATTAAAGCGTAGTTAATGAAGTGTTTCTTAATGGCTAATATGTGGTTGGGACAATACTAACTTAAAAAAAGTTACTTTCATAGTGGTTAGTGTGCAGGCAATATATATCATGATGGTGTGGCAGTCAATGAACATCTACACGTAAAATATTGTGAATATAAATTCAAATGAGATGGGATACTTTGTAAAGAAAATGGTATATTTGGGCTTTTATTATGTATTAAATTCCACATTTGGATTGTTCTGTGTTGTTTCACTTTCCTTCCTGTTGTGAGCAAAGTGTAGATACAGCACTGTAAAAGCAGAGACATCTGGAAGTATCATATGAATTCTTTCATGTTCGCTCTTACCTGAGAAATTAATCTAGAGAAAATTATATATCATTGCATGCAGGACAGATCCTATAAGAAATATGTTGCATTCAGTGGAAAATAGCTAATGATACATAGATCTGAGGAACAGCATCTCCTAGGAAAATTTCAGACACCTACTTTACTATGCACTGGCTCTAATCTACTCTGATAGTGCATAGAAATTTCCCTATCTTCTCTTATTGATTGGGTAACATTGGCCTTTTAGGGGAAGGCATTTGTGTGCACCTGAAAATGTGAGAATTTTCTTCTCAGTAGGCAGATCACAGATTTTCTGTCTGATGTGACTTTGAAGAGAGGAGTTTTAAATGCTACTTCCTTTACTGGCTTTATTCTTGACTCAGTCTTAGTGATGAATTGACACTTGCAGTTCTCAGATCTCATATTTAAACATGATGCACACTACTGAGGACGTGAAGACTATTTTTTAGTGCTGCATTGAGGTGAAATAAGGTATGCTGATACATGGTGTATGGATCTCTACAACAGCTGTGTTTCCAAAAAGCAGTTAAAACACCGTAGTCTTTGATTTCTGTGGAATTTTATGACTAAATTCTTAATCTGACAGCTGGTCTGAAATACTCTGTTTATTGTTGGTACAATATAAATTTACAGAATGTGCAAGGAGTCATTCTGTACTCTGAGTAAATGGTTATTGCTTCACCAGCACAAGCATAAATATTTTTTGAATATTCGTCATCCATTGGGTCAGAAAATGGAATTAATGCTTTTTTGCACTTGGATCATAATCACACACAAAATTTTGTGGTATATCATTTTCATAACTGGTTTCTCATCATTAATTTATCTGTATGTATCTGCTCATATCCATTCTTTAACTATTCTTTTTGTGCAACTCGAAGGCTAAAGAGAGTCCCTGAATAGGATGCATTATATCCTACCAGTTGATTAGAAGTGAAATATTTGACTCCTTTTCAAGCCTTATTTCATAGTATGCTCATTGTTTCTTTGGCAGATACGGCCTGTGCCTTGTGACTCACGGGAGCAAAGGCAGGCAGAATTGCAATTCTTTTTTTAAATCAACGTCCTGCAGCATGAGTCAGGCTTTAGATCTGGCCTTTGTCCTTCCTTTGCCTTTGTTCTTACCATTTGTTCTGCCCTATGGTTACAGCCTCTCAGAATAGCATATTCCTGATTTTAGTGCAATTTGTTCCTGATGAATGACAGGGAAAATTATATAAGATGCTAACTTGCCATTTTTCAGGAAGGGAAGCTTCTTTATATTGAGTTGTAATGGTCACTTGTCTTGGTTTGAAAGAC
>VZTE01006486.1:556542-570439 GCA_013397775.1 Eulacestoma nigropectus | reverse complement strand
GTTCGTGTCTGACACTGCGACAAATCACTGCAAAACTGAGTGCAAAACTATGCAGTTTCAACCAGAAAACTCTCATTTTCATGCTGATAATAGGACCTGTATCACATTATGCCTAATCACAGCAGGCTGGAATCCTCTGTTGTGCTTAGTCGAATAGCAATATACAAAACAGCTAGGAATTTTCACTAGATTAATTGTAAGTATAAGAAACCAGACTGTAGTGCTGTGATATGCATAACAATCTTTTAGCTAAGCCTGAGCATATGAAATATTCTTGTGCCTTTTTGTCTTCTAAAGAAGGAAATGGTGGTGTAGTTTCACCTCCTGAGTTACCAGCAGTGCATTTGTACTTCTCAGAAGCGTGGGAAGTTCAGTGTAGGCTGAAACACAATAGTATTCTCTCACTTATGCTGTGAAGGAGTCATTACAGACTCAGTAACACTAAAAATATACAGCTCTAACATGTCTATCTCTTCTTCATGTCTTTTAAGCTTCAGCTTGCCTCTATCAAGTCCTATTATACAGTCTCTGATCATGTTGCACTTCAAGGGTGCAGAGAGAGGTGCTCAAAATCCCCAGGTAAATATTAATGGAATAACCTCTTTCCACATTCCCTTTGTGCTGTCAGTGTTTAGTTTAGGTACTGGAGAAAAAAAGTGTATGCCTTTCTTAAAAGAAGAACTATTGCTGTTCAAATACTCTTGAAGTTTTCATTATCCACAGAATGGCTAATCCCTTTAGGAATGCTATTCCAGCTCTTGGTTTTTGTTACCTAACTTACAAAGAAACAAACAACTTTATAATTATAATTCAGTGAAGGTAGTTCAGATACTGCAGTTCTAACCCTCAGTTTTAGACAAGAAGGACTCTCTGAAACAGAGAGTCAAGGAATAGCTTTTAAAGAAATGCAAAGGCTCTGCATTTCTGCATTTGTATTTTTGCTTTTTAGTCAGATTATAAAGCTGGATGTGGTTCAAAAACTGTCATCTCCTTCTCAAAACTGATCTCCCTAATGCTGTTTTAGCTGATGCTGGTCTCAACAGAAACTTTTGCAGTAGATATGTGAGTACATAAGCATGAATATACAGTGCAAAAAAGTTTAACAAGGCAATATACAAAACAAGAACACTAACAGTCATTAATTAGCAATGTAGTACTAATTTAAGAATAGGTAGGTATTTGGAAAAAAAGAGGGCCAGTGTCTCACAGAAAACTTTGCACCTTTCTCCTACCTGCTCCTTTTCATGCTCTTCCACATGGATGTCCCTGTGACAGCCAGAGAAAGACCCAGAGTACTGCTTCACAACAAAAAGAATGTACAAGATCTCTATTTTTAAAAAAGAAACTCATTAGATTTCATGCACAGGTTTGTATGAAACCATAGTTATACCCTGTACATTATTCTGCTGCTACTAAAACAGAAGGACAAAAAAAGGTGTTTATAAGGATGCCACAGCCCTCGTGGTAGGGATTGCCCCTGGGGCTCAGCCCTCTCGTCCCTGAAAATGACTGTGTTGGCCAGGGCTGAGCGCTTTTCAGCCATGTTTGCAGCTGGGTTGCAGAGCTGCTTTGGTGTAACTACTCAGCAAAGTGTCTCTAACTCTGAACAAGAGGTGAACCTGTAATTCCAAGGGAAAAAAAAGAAGTTTACCTCACTTGTATGTTAATTTCACAGTTCATGGTGAGAAATTATTCTTATTTTTCAAGTTCCAACAGTGCTAAGCTGAGAAAATGGGCCTTCAGTAATTTTCTTTTAATTGGGAGCCCAGCAGTACAAAGATGGCACAGACTGGGGTATATTTTGCAATCGCCTGCTGCAGTTTGCACTGTGGCAATAATTGAGACTAGGTATGACTAAAGTATAGTTCATCTAATGGTAATAATAGATGCTGCAGTCTAGTGTTCTTTCATAGGTGATAAAAGGATAATTTAGCACATGCTGTATCTAATTCTTTTTTTTCAATGGGTAACACCAGATCAAGGTTTCAGTTCCTAGTTTACCTAACTATTATAGGACTCACCAATAACTTTGATTTATATTTACTCCCAACTTACTTTTTTGTAAGCTTTGTCCAACCTAGTTTCCAGTTTTCCATGAGCTCCTACAAGAAATTCTCTGTTATATGAGCAGATTTTTGGAAACTGTTGTTGACATGAATCCAAATTACACAGCTACAGATTCTAGTTTGAAAAGGTATTCAAAACTTTCCCTTTTCTATATTGGCCCTTTTTTACTGGCATCTCCCCCCAGTTATCCTATCAAAACATCACAGTTAAAATTGGAACTCTTATTCAGCAACACAAACATCTATAAATCTTGAAATGGTTCAAAAACTTACATCCTTCTCAAAACTGAAGTTTTTAGAGTCTGAATAAGTCCCGAGTAACTGAAACATGCTCCTGGAACAGGCAGGTATGGTCAGGACTATGTGAGCCTTATTTCTTTATGAAGAATCTGAAGTGGGATCTAAAATGGCACAAAACATCTGTAGTTAGTCATCTAAATTGCTTCCTTGGTGTCTCTGTTTTGGGATCCTAAGGAAGGCTTCCTGAGGATTTGAGTGTGTGGTATTGCCATTGACTCCAGCAGGACTTGTGGTCTCTCAGGACTTCTCTAAACCACAAAAACTACAACCACTGGAAAACTTGTGTGGCATATAGATGCCTCAGTTCAATCTCACAGTCCTTGGAGCCTGCCCTCAGCTGTTGTCCTGCCCATACTGCTTTGGTTTAGGAAGCAAGAAAATGCTCAGTCTGGATCTGGGCTAAGTTGCCATAGACCGAATATCTTTGTGTGCCGTGTTCACGTAGCTCATTCCCACACTCCGTCCATATGCACACAGGAACTCTCTCCGCCTTATACTTTTGGTATGATTATCTCATGTGTGTGTTTAGGTATTCTACTCTGGATCTTTCACAAAACATTGATTTTCACCCAATGGCATTTTGGCAACAGGATAACCTCTCACTCTGTCTTTCAAGAGCTCTGCTGTCCTTCCTGAGACACTTGCTCCTGCATTGTGTTCCTTGGGCTAAACACTGGTTCCTTGGCAATGTCTTGCTGATTTCTTGCTCTGGGTCTTCCCTTTGTTTTTCTTTCTGCAGTGCCCTTCAGTCACTACTGTTTCCTTTTTGCTTCCCTGAAGCAATGTATGGCCTGTCTTCTTGGGATTCATCTGTCAGTGGGTCTCAGGAATATTTCTCTTCTGTGGGAACAGCTGGGATCAGTGCTTACCCAATCCCACCCTTCTTGTAACTCTTCTTTTTCTAGCAGCTCATTACATAGCACAGACAATTCAGAGATGGAATAGGCAGGACCAGCTCCCCTCACTGCCTCACAGACCTTGAGTCCACAACTACAATCTCCCTGATGCAGGGCTGCAGAATTTTCTGAGATAGGACTTTCTTCTTTCCAGCTGAAACTGTTCCTCTTTGTGTGAGATAAGTGCTCAATGGCTGTGAATGAATGTTCATCCTGAATAGGATGAGAGAAAGCAAGCTGAGCGTGACTTCAGCAACTGCAGGACTCTACTGGGAAAAAAAGGTTCCTGCTTCAATAAGTGATCATGATGAGAATATTTTAAGTATAGACAAGAGATTCTTGTGATGGAGAATATACATAAGGTGGTTGTTACATGCCCATTCTGGCATGCTCTCTATGCACCTTTGGCATCTTTTTAATGTAGAATTTATGTATGTAACTTTATGATAACATGGAATCACAGTATCACAGAATTTCTGAGGTAGGAAGGGACCTTCTGGAGATCCTCCTGTCCAGCCGTGTCATGTGTAACTGAGGCACCTCTGCACCAGTAGATGCAGAGAAAGTCTTGGCCCTACTTGGAACCTGAAAAATCTCAGCTGGTGGCACATGTGCTCATGTAACCTGACACTAGGTTTGGTGGGAGTGTTGATCTGCTGGAGGGCAGGAAGGTTCTATAGAGAGATTTTTACAGACTGGATCAATGATCCGAGGACAATTGCATGAGGTTCAATAAGGCAAAGTGCCAGGTCCTGCCCTTGGGTCACAACAACCCCATGCAGTGTTACAGAGAGGGAGAAGAGTAGCAAGAATGCTGCTCAGCAGAAAGGGACCTGGGAGTGCTGGCCAACAGCAGATGAGCACGAGACAGCGTGTGCCCAGGTGGCCAAGAAGGCCAATGGCATCCTGGCCTGTGTCAGAAACAGTGGCCAGCAGGACTGGGGAAGTGATTGTCTTGCTACACTTGGCACTGGTGAGGCCATATCTCAAGTGCTGTGTCCAGTTCTGGGTCCCTCACGTCCAAAAGGACATTGAAGTGCTGGAGCATGCCCAGAGAAGGGCAACAGAGTTGGTGAAGGGTCCTATAAAGAATAACTGAGGGAACTGGGGTTGTTTAATCTGAGGAAGAGGAGGGTCAGGGTGGCACCTCATTGCTCTCTGCAACCACCTGAAAGGAGACTGTAGTGAGGTAAGGGTTGGTCTGTTCTGCCGTATCACAAGTGAAAGGACAAGAGGAAAAGGCCTTAAAACGCACCAGGGGAGGTTCAGATTAGATATTAAAAAAAAAAAAAAAATCAATGAAAGACTGGTCAGGCATTGCAATAAATTGTCCAGGGAGGTGGTGGGGCCTCATCTCTGACAGTGTTCAAGAGGCACCTGGATGTGACACTTGGGGGTACAGGGGTAATTATGATGGTGCCGTGTTGACATTGGACAAATGATCTTGTAGGTGTCTTACAACCTTGTTGATTCTGTGATTCTATAGGCTTCAGTTTTAGATTTATTGGCTCAGATCTTTACTCACTTATGGGTCTTCCTCACACTCTCTGGTATTCTGTGTAAATGTGCTTAATCTTTCAGCCAGGTGATCTGGAGATTTTTATTTATTAAAGCATGCAGTGTTACCTAAATTAAAAAAGAAAATGTACTAAAATTCATAGTTCAGCAATTTTTATATTTGTTTAAACCAAAAATATCTGCAAAGGATATGGAAGTAGGAATATTTTTCCTGAGAGGCAACATGCTACAGTAGCATGGTCTTTGCTCAATTATAGTGATTCGTGGTAAGCAAACCCTATACTTTTCAATCATGAATGTGAGCCTAATTTTCTCAGCATCCCTGAAAACCAATCCTCAGTGGGGTGCATTCTTGATTTTATGAATTTCTGTATTTGCTGTTGAATATGTTCATGCTTTTCTGAATTTTTCACCTGCATTGCTATGAAGACTACTAAAATCTGATTATCATTGCTGAAGGCACCACCTTAGCTTGAAGAGATTAAATAATTTTGCTTTTGCACACTATTTGCTCCAAAACCTGGTTAACACTGTCAACTTAGAACCACTCCTACTGGGGAATTTGCTGGAAAGGAAAATGTGATTTATGATTTAAACTCCATTACGATGCTGATTATTCACAGCAGTGAAAATTTATACCCAGCTTGATGTGAAATATTTAGTTTAAGAACTTTGGCCGTAAGGAAACACAAAGATATGATAAACTGTAACACCAGTGTCTTTCAATCTGTAGTGATTTTACCAGGCCAGGGCCAGGCCAGGGTCCTATGTAGTCCTCTGAGCTTCTTGCTGTTACCAACAGGAGAAGCCTGTGAGACAGCTAAATGACCTCTCCATGTCCTACATCTCTTCTCTATAGCTAAGAAATGATTCAAACTTCTTCTGTGACTACTTGAGGTTTGCAGATGAAAAACAATCTGTAGAATCATATTTACAGAGGAGCTCGTAAACTCTCAGAGAGTTTTAGTCCTCCAAACTTAGTCTCTTGCAACTTCAGCCCTCAAGGAGTTAGCCCTGAACATAGAGATGGGAAGGGATATCCTCCGTTTGCAGGTCTGTGGGTGGTGTATATGTAGGTGTGCACACACCCATTCAGTCATGCTCTTCATTCTTGGGAGGAGACCATTTCCCTGCTTTTGTCCTCCTGAAAAAACTTGTAGTTTAACATATGAGACAAACAATGCACAAAAGGGGGGGGGTTAAGGTGATGGGAAAAAAGTTTGAACTTGTCCACTATAAAGACACCTTTGAAAAGTGCTATCTGAGGAAGCTGCTGGAAATCTGACATCTGCTTGGATTACTCACTCCCTTGAGTAAGCAGGAGCAGCAGATGTGCTCTCTTCGTAGCTCTGCATTGCATGGAGTTTCACAGAGCTTCTCTTGAACATAAAGTTTACATCTGATAGAAAATTCAGCAATGTCATTTGTCTACATGGATGCCCATATATAATTCCATGAGCACTGATTTTTTGTTATTTTTCTTGTTGCCATTATTGATTGTCTGCTTCTATCATGTTACCTTGTGACATGACTTGAATCATACAAATCCAGTGTGGAGCAAATTGACCAGAATGAGACCTGTATAAGCTGGTAGCACTCCTGGTTTATTTTTTCCCCACCTTGTTAGCTTACCACAAAAATCACACAGAACTCGCAATTCACTTACAAATGATCCTCATGTAATTGCAGAAGTATCCAAATTTCAGAGGTCACTCATCCTTGAAATCAGCACAATTGATTTTTTATAGCTTGCTGTCAAAAACCGCATTTATGTTTCTGAGACAGGACCTGATAAACTTTCTCTCTGAAGCTTGCTACCTTAAATAATAGTGCTCAGTGAATAGATTTGTAAAACATAATTTCATACACTGATATATTGATTATAGGTAATGCAACATGCCATCACAAACACAATAAAACTTATGACACATGTCACTGAAAGTTGTCCTGTATAAAACTAAGAAATATTTAGGTGTTGATTTGCTTGATATCACACATTACATAGAAATATGTCCTCTTGTTTAACATAGATTACTGATGGAAACCAGGATGTAAAACACTGTGCGGTGGAAAAAAACAAAAGGAAAAAAAAATTAAAAAAATAAAAGGTATTCCTAGATATTCCTATCCTCCTAGATATTAGGAAGATCTTTAATGTGAGGGTGGTGAGACACTGGAACAGGTTTCACAGCGAAGTTGTGGATGATTTAGCCCTGAAAGTGTTCAAGGCCAGCTTGGATAGTTGTTGGGGAAAATGAAACAGGAAATCCTTATAAATATGATTGCCTGGCAAAAGATGCTGAGAATATGGAAACTATAAGTGACATTGAAATGAAAGCATACTTTGAGATACCAGGCCTTAGTTACTGAACAACTGGAAAACAATGGCATAGCCGACTGAAGGTAATCCCCTTTGATTGAACAATACCTTCTGCTAGCACAAGGGTCCAAGGGTTAAAGCAGACCCTGCTACCTTGGCAGAAGGGGTCCAAAGAGTAGCTTTAGGGTTTAAAATATAACGCAGTATGGTAATGCAATGATTCTTATAGGCTGTATGTAAATGCTATAGGATTTGTATCTTGTACTAGATTGGTTGATGAAAATTAGAATATTCAACACAGAAGAAGATTTATTGTATTGTAAATGAGAACCTCACTCTCATATATATACTCTCTTACTGCTCTTACCTCTCTCTCCCTTTTTTACTCTCTCTCTTACAGCTCTTGCATATACTCTCTCACACCTCTCTTACATCTCTTACATATTCTCTTGCACTTCTTTACTTTCTCTCTCTATTGCTTTCCACTTTTCTGGCCTGCTTCTAGCTGTGGCTGGCTGCTTTAAGCAGGCCCCCTATACCCAAGCCCTGAGCAATAAACCTCATGCTCTAAAACCGGACTTCAGAGATCTCTCGTCTCCATCCGTCCCAACTGTCCAACTGAGAAGATCCCGCAGATTGGCGCCCAACCACAGATTGGCACCCAACTACAATAGTCTTGTGAAAAGTCTGCCCGGGACAGGAGGCTTGGAACTGGGTGATCATTAAACCTTCCAACCAAAACCATTCTGATTCTGTGATCTGTAGTTTTTCTATCAATGGAAGCATAGATTTACAGTTAATGTGACCACTCAAGTAAGCGGGTATTTATGAAATCCCTCCCTCGCCTTGCAGATTAATCACCAAGGCCAAAATTCTGAAAAAGGAGTAAATGTTTAATATGATTGACTACTTATTGCTAAGTGTTGAATTCTCAGTAAGTTTGACCAAAATCACATGCAAATTTTGAGGCTTACCTCTTGAAAGAATCATCAAAATCATGGCATGCTGGCAGAGATGTAAAAATACATATGTATATGGGGAGGTTTCTTCAAATATAAAATGAGTACAAGTGCAAAAGACCCCCTTTGAATAATTTCCTCAGTCATCCAGAGGTAAATCCTTTCAAAGCTCATTCAGATCTCAGCACCACATTCAAGCTGCAGCCCTGCCATGTTGTGCATCTTCTGTTCCTCCACCATGTTCCACTGTGGTCCTGCTGTAGCAGCAATATTAGAAGCAGCAATATGTTGTCATTTCCTCTTTCTGTAAATAATGTGCTAAATGCTGCTGTAACTACTCATAGGATGAACACTGATCACAGTTTCTGCTTAAGAATCCAGTTGGAGTAGACATTGTAGGTACTCATTTAATGACTATCAACAGGGATGAGTTTGATTCTTATTTGACACAACTTTAGTTGTCTCTAGCTCTAATTATCTAAAGTACAAAGTAATGGAAGGATATTTTTCCACATATGCATAGCTACATACCATAGATATATTCACATATAGTAATACACCAATAAGGTGGTTATGCAAAATTTTTTCTTCGTTACCTTAGGCTGCTAAGTTATGTAGCCAGGACAGTATCAAAAAGATTTGAATGTAACCTTTAGAAATATTTTTTTGCTTGCTTAGTGGGATTTATTTGGGACGGATGCTCTGTGAACTAGTTTTCTGTTAAAATGCAGTATGATACTTGTGGATTAATTCTGTTTGCCCAAGTATAGAACAGCAATCTTTCTTTGAGGGGTTAATCAGAAAAAAGTACTTATTATAGCAAGCCTAAAACTTCAAGCTCTTTTTGTCTCAAATGAGTTATTATTCCACCATCCAAAACTGAACAACTATGTATTCCCTGTAGCACTCTGTGTTTTTTCTAAGCAGTCTCTCAGAGGATTTTCTTACCAGTTTTCCAGAGCTGATTGTTGTAAGGGCATGGACTGTAAGCTGTAACCTGGGCTGTAGGGCTGTAACTGCTGTACCCAAGTGCCTTTTTTTCTCTTTCTCTCTCATCCTTGTGGCCAGAACATTTCACTGCTGAGAAATGCTCAGAGCTGCAGTACTTACTTGTCACGTTGTGCTGGTTTTACATTGTATTTCAAAATAGTCTTGCTTCCCAACAATACCAATATAATTTAAAAACATTCTCATAGACTTTGTGGACCAATTTTCTTTAGCTTGCCTTCGTAACAACACCTTGTGAATGGAATAGGGTACTATGAATGAAAAATGTATTTGGATACTGAGCAGAAAATGATAACTATTCTTAACATGGTTTTCATAAATTATGTCCATAATGCTTTAGTGACACATGAAACTTAGAAGCTTCCAACATTAAGAAAATGCATTTCTTAATTCAGTGAAATATCCCCACTGTGCCTCCCTCTTTCTCTTTCTCATCCCACCAAAGAACTCCCTCTTTTCAGGAAGCTTGTCACATTTCTTGTCAGTCATTTTTTAATGCAGTACTGGTGCTTAAATTTCTCAAAGTATCAAAATGATAGCAGGATTAACATTTTTACTCATTTTACTTAAGTTTAGTACTTAATATTATGAATGCCTGTTTCTGTTTGGTCTGCTTTGGAAGTTTGTGAAGGATGGTTGTACTACAGAGCTTTAAGTTCCATTTTTCCATGAGAGAAATACATTTTTCCTGGAAAGTGTCTTAAAGTCACAACTCAAGAGAAGGAATTGCAAAACTGAATTAGTGCATAAATCAGAGAAAATATTTATTTACAGACATGTAAAAATTATGTTACAACATTTTAAAGAAAACTGTAATGAACCATCAATCTGCTCTAATGGGCAAACTCTGAATGTTTTAAATCTAAATTGCAGTGGCACCAATTAAAATATGACTGCTAACAAGATAATAGTTATCTACATAGTTTAAGTACAATGATTTTTCAGAACTAAAAATGGATCTACAGAGAAAAATAATAAGAACTGCAAAAATATGTATTACAAGAGTTTACAAAAGTAAAAATATTTTTTCTTGATCCAAACTTTAAAGCTTTTTAGTAAATATTTTCCATTCATGCAGCTGCCCATGTTTGAAACAAATATCTGAAATACACAGAGCATATAGGTCTGTGTAGAAAATGAATTGGTTTGATTCAGGACTGTCCATAAAGGATTTTTTAAGACTGTTGACTGCTCAAACTGATTGACAAGATCTTTTATGTTTCCTATTCTTCCTTATTGCAAGGGATGAGTAATGCTGAAAAACCCCACAACTGACAAAACTCGTGTCAATCGAGTAACAGGTAGTGATGGCAAACAACACCGAGCATACTGCATACAGGGACAGCAGAGAACTATCAAGCTCTGTTGAAGCTACGGCATCCTCTGGAGTGATTTTAAGCAAACATGCCATTGAGAAACCTTACTAGTAATAGACTGCACGGGGCAACAATTTTCTGGCTTGCAAATGAAGTAGTGCCTCATGGTGTTATCAGAGGTGACTTTTTTTGTGTTCAAAATACATTCAGGACTTAAACTGTGGTGTGAAACAGTGTTAACATTATGAATGTGCAATCATTTCTGTGAGTTTATAATCTAAGGGTAATGATCATAAAGAATGTGTAAAAATCTAAGACTATTTTCTGTGAGTGTTAGCTCATTTGGAATGGAGGTCGTGAAGAGACAATTTACCTAGATGTTTCTTATATCTATTTTATTAACACCAATATCAGAACCCATCTCCTTGGATGATATTCTATATCTTTTAAGTCAGCCAACAGTTTACACAATTTAAATGGGACAAATGCCCCTTGAGGTGCTGAGGTTTGGAGTTCTTTTTTTTTAACTGTCAGCCAAAGACGGAGATCCCAAAATGGCAATTCTTTTTTCATTTTTAAAGTTAAAAATGTTCATAACCTATATGAAGAGATAGAAAGTGGAGAATTATTTCACCCTCTGATTTGACGTAGCATTTCACTTACACAGGAGTGACATTTTTTGCTGCACTTTTCTGGGAGAGACAGGCCTGATAAATTCTGAAGCTTCAATTCTTTATGCTCAGGTATAGACTTATACTAGTCTTTCCTTATTTAAGGAGCTAGGTACTACTCAGCACTTATGTAAACAATGTAACTCCACACACAATAGACAAGCTAAATATAAGGTACACAAACATAACTGGGAGTGCTACGTTACATAGCTGTCTAGTGAAAAAAATTCTCACTCAGTAATAGGTAATTAAATTCAAATGTATGCTTTTCTTCCAAATTTTTGAAGAATATCAGTCCTTCTTTGATGATGGTCCCCATGGTGGAAACCTGACCAGTGACCTTGAGCTCCCACTACTTGTGGTGAACCTGCCATGTCAGAAACTGCTTTTTAAAATAGAAATTTAAAGTTTGATATTTTAAAAAGTCTCTCTGTTACCTTCTGTTTTCTCTTGCTTTCAGCTACAGAGAGCGATTGAAAGGGCAAGGCAAGAGTTCATCTTTGTAGTGCTGGATAAGCCCAAATAGCAAATACTCCGGTCAAGGAGCTCAGGGATCAGGGCTCTATGCTGCAAAGTGGCACACAACTGGGTCTGTGCTCCATTTGGCTGTGTAAGATACTTCCTAAATTAATATTTCTCCCTCTTGGGAGGCTGTAGCTACTAAATAATTTATTTACCCTGCAATCACTTTAAAGACATGTCTCTTTCTATATCAGTACCACTCACATAAAGATGTAGATGAATAAATACATATCCCTTGCTTCATGTCATTTGCAATGCTAAAGAGGTCTGACTTTGGGATGGTGAACAAGTTGGTACTTTTATTAGAGAAGAAGTCCTTGTGCCCATATCATATATGCTTTGATACCTTTAATGTCTCAGTAGTAACACAAGAGAAATAATGCATCCATTCTGTTTGAAAGGAAATATGATTTATTAAGAAATTCTATGCTGAGATTCCCCCTACAACATCTGTAATAATTAATTTTTCCAAATCCAGGCTTTTAGAAGGGCCTTAGGAGTTTGTGGGTGGAAAGACTACTGCCAGAAAATAACCCAAAAAGTAAAAAGCAGGTTAACTCAGGCTATCAGATATTGGCAGGCTGTAAGTAATTTTCCTGTCTAGACAGGAGACTGACTGACTTTCCATACGGTAACAACAAACAGCCTTTAGACATTTGCAAGAACAGCTGTAACAACTGTCTGAGGAATGGCATCGCAGAGAGTGCTTATCTGAAAAAAGGGATTTACAGGAGGATCCAATTTACAGTTTGTCAAGGATTGCTCTCTTATTTTGACATTTTCACTTTTTAAAAGCTATTCTATTACCAAATGTAATTATTTCTGTTGACAAATAATTTGAATAAAATAATGTGAAATACCATACAATGTATTTGATAGTGTCACTGATCAAAATGGTCTTGTTTGAATTAAGTGGTAAACAAAGAAGTGCAATATCACCTGACTCTAAATATGGTAAAACAGTAAAACGTGCTAATCATAAAAATAGCTTTTAGAAATATACATTTGTATACAGTGTTTTCCACACCTGTTAAATATGTCCTTCATATTATTATGATACAGTACATTGGCCTTTAAGACATCAAAATTAAAAAAATAATACCAATAATTAGCCAGAGAAAACCACATTTACAATCTAAACCATAAAAATTTGACAATTGTACAGCTTAGAACATATAAGAAATGGAGTTTCTAATATTTGAACAATAATGTCCATTTTAATAAGTAAATTGAGTTTCATACAAATTGAATCAAAGGTGGTGTCAGCCAGTAAGAAACTGCAGTTCACAATTTTCTGAGGGGAAGTCAGAGTTTCTCTTCTCAGCCTCCAGGGGTGTTCACACATGACATCTCATCACTTGATCTGTAGAAACTGAGAAATGAAATGTCGGCTTTAGTAAGAAAGCATAGAATTTCTTCCAGCAGAACCTCAAAAAGAAGCCAAGACAGCTGGGGAAAAGAGCCAAGAGGACTATGACTTGACTTTTTGACAAATCAACCAAATATCAATATCTGTGATGCTTTCCCACCTTAAACCATCGAAGATTAAAAGAAGAATAGTGTTCCTGCAGCAGTGGACAATCAGGACTGTGCAACAATCCTGAGTCAGACTGTGTGGTACAAAATAATAACAGCAAATCAAACAAGAGCTGTTGAGGCTGAAATATTCCTCCCCTAAATAATGCTATGCAAACAGCTGCTGAATAATTTCTATTTTAGCAGCAGGAAATAGAATAATGTATCTTGGCTGCTTTGCAATGAAATGCTTTATTTGCATAATAGCATTCAATCTAAATAAATTGCAGTAGAATTCTTTGCTTCAGTCTCATCACACTATTTATATACCTTACTCCATTTCCATTGGATGTGTGCTTTCAGCAATGCCTATAGTTACCAGATTGATGGAACTTTCCTCAGTTGATTCTCTTTTGCTGTTGCCTATCTTACCATTGTTTTTGTGTACCTGCCATAGGATATAAACGTATATCCTTTGATTTCTTTTGTTGCTTTATCAGCCACATTGTGAAAATGCAAAAATCCAGTGTTAGTCAACACTTTTGAGGATCATTCTTCCAGCAGAGACTGGAGGCAGGTTGCATCTAAATATCTGAATCCTGAGTCCTATGTGACCCATTAATGCTACCAGCTTCAAGTAGGCATTGAGTGATGCTGCAGGGGAGCATACCATCTCCACCTGCCCACAGGAAAACTGACAACACTTTCCTAATCACATCTGTTTGGAAAACTGACAGTAGAAAATGTTAACTGAAGTAGATGGTTTCTTTTTTTAAAGTGAAATTTTCAACTCAAGTTTTTTTTTT